>NQII01001507.1:395983-449316 GCA_002778355.1 Clitarchus hookeri
TATATATATATATATCTATATATATATATATCCATCCATGGTATGAATCATCGTTCATATTCAATATATATATTTATGCCAAACATTTTTTGGCTTAGATTTAATCTAAGTTAAATTTTGGATAGTTTTAAAAACTCAAAACCTCCATATGGTAAAAACTGAAACATTGCACATCTATAAAAATGATTGGCATTTATGTACATTAAATAATTTGAGTCTTTATTTCCATTATAGTCCTCTATAAATTTTTGTTATTTGCTTTAACGTATTGTTTTGTACATTGTGAAATTCTTCCTCTAATAGCTTTTTCTACCATTAATATCATATCATAGTCACCTAATAACTCTGGCGGTTGTTTGGTCATTTTTAACATTGTATCCCAGGATAGTCCTGGAGCAGTATAATACCAGGCTGGGCTTAAGCCATAGACTTTCATACAAGTGTGTCTAAAATTTTCAAATACATCTGCCAATAGTAATACATCTGTCTTTAAATATAAGTTGTATTCACCACGATTTTTTAAATTAAATTGGTCCCATAATATATTTCTGCATGTACATAGTCTTCATATATCGCTTTCATTAAATTTATTATAAAATTCTTTTTTGGTGGAAGTTTCTTTGAATTTGTTCTAACTATCCATAATTTCATAAGGATAAACACCTTTTCTAATGACTAAATATACTAAATTTTCTGGGAAATACTTTTGTACATGCTTCATTTCATCCTTAGTTAAAACAGATGCTAATTTGTTTTAACTACTGGCCATACATTTAAATGTATCAACAAACCACATTTTTAACTTATTTGTCTTTTTCCCAAAAGTTATATACTTCTCTTCATTATTTGAGATTAAATCTATTTTTTTTATCATCATATCCTAGCTTTTTTATTATCATATCCTAGCTCTTTAATAAATAAATACGTATCATACCCAACCAAGTTATGAAAGTAAACTGGAACAAAATTAGGTAATTTTAGTTGCAGGTAACAATTATTACATACTGGATTAATGAATTAACCCAGTTAAATAGTCATGGTGATGTACATTTTAATTTTTTGCTGCGTATTCAAACTGCCATATTGTACAACTTTTAGATTCACTAAATAATATCTTTTCTTCATTGGTTAATGTTCTCAATTGGTTCAATTTGTGATACATTTCCTTAATTTTTTCTCTTTAATTTTTCATAACTTATATTAACCCTATCCAATGTCCAGCCTATGCTCTTTTTTGAAATTCTGACATTTGTGTTGATATTTATATTTTTGAATTTTTGTAGAACTTTACTGTCTCCTTGATTCATTATACTATAGTTATTAGGACTGAAAGGCAAATTCTTGTATTTGGTTGTTAGTTTGCATACGAAAATTTCCAAATAGTTTAATATTCGCTTTGAGTCCTTTATGTAATTTAAAGTTATCATTAGTTATCTGAAATATCTTTGGTTACAATGAGTTAACAAAGTATTTAGATTCTATTAAATCAGTATTATTTTGTATATTAAAAGTTTGTAGTCTACTTTTAAAAGCCTTATCAACTAAATAATTTTTGTTAATTTTTTCTATTTCTAGGGCTTACATATTGTTATCGGCACAATTGGTGAGGTGGTAGAGGGACACAAAGTGGGCACCAGGCCGTGATTCCGTGCACGGCCACACAGTCAGCAGAGACACTTATCAGTGTCGTTACCTCACCACATGGCAAGTCAATTGACGCCAATACACTATTTTATGCTGCATTGTAGTCCACGGAGCACACCAAACATAAGTACAGGGAGGCTGGGTCACTTAAATGTAGGAATTATGGGTGACCATGTGCGTGTTGAATCCAAATCCATCCAGAGTTTAATACACATTAAAATTACAACAAAATGTGTGGGACGCTTCATGAACTTATATGTAATTACGAAAACAGTACAAAGGTGCTGCGGCGTGAAAACCATTACATGAAGCCTCGTTTGAACCGACCTGATGTTGATACACTGCATTATGTAAATGAACAAATTCCCTAAGGCGACATCATTATTTAAGAGCCCTCCGAATCAATGGAAGGGCCAGGCTGGCTGCGAGGGTAAAATAAAATTTTTTTAGAATGATTATGAGACAAAACTAGCAGATTAGTGAGCATGAAGTTGAGGACCCCTGCAGGCTATGTGGCACTCATCCATCCGGCTTGAGCTCCAAGGAGAGACTCCCAATGGCTGTCGGAAGCAGGGACACGAGTCCGCACCGGAAGTGGTGGCCCCGTGCAGACCACATGCGTGGAGAATGAAGTGTGATCGAAATTAAAGGAACACAAACTACACTAATTTACAGAAACATGCACAAAAGTGCATTGCAAAATAAATACATAAAAACTTTAAATAATAATATGAATACTTTTTCACTGTAGTCTTCGACCATGGGGCCTATCATCACTGCACTCTAAACCAAGTACAGACACACGGAACTCACGTAGCACATGCATCACATGACCCTGTACCTCGTGCGTGCGCGACCCATGACGGGCTTCTGCTGGCCAAGGAACGAGGTCGAATGACAGTATATATTAGCAGAAAAGGAAAATATTTCTTTTAAATCTTTTTTTATCTGCTTTAAATAAATCTGTAATATCTTCATTATTAAAAGGTAAATATTCAAATTGCTATTTTGTCAATTGGTTAGTATTATAGTAATATATAGCTATAGTTGTAATTAGATCATCTTTCCTTTGCCTATGTCTGTTTTTATTATTAAATTATTTACCTATTTCATACAGTTCTCTTATTTTCATCCCATTCAACTTTGATACTGCCATTTTTTATTCTGTATATACTAGGGAAAAATTTATTAGACACTTTTGTTTTTTAACTATTAAATCAATTTGAATAAAAATTACATTTTTAGGGTGATTAAGTATTGATATGGTTTTTTTCATTTTAACTTATTATGGGCAATATTAGTTTTAGTTTACTTTTTAGCACTATGATATATTTAAATATATTCATTCATCCATTTCTTACATGTAGTTGTATACTTATCCTTAGTTTTCTTATGTGGTAAAATTAAACTAAAAGATTTATTCTCTTTAGATACTGTGCATACTTTATAATTGTTAATTTTATTATTACTGTTGATATTTTTGCCATTGTAATTGTTGATACTCTTGACTATTATAATCACAATTTGTAATTTGATTACTATTAATACCACTATTATTATGAAGAACATTACACACATAGACGAAGTAATATATCATCAGACGCAGGACAAATTCCAGCTAAAGGTCTGTGAACAGTTTTCGGCGTTACAAGGTGTACTGATCGACAGAAAAAAAGCCTACCACAATCTGACAACAGGAAATGGATTATTTTCAAAATGGCCACAGTTAACGTTAAAATTGGCAAAACTCCTGTAAATTTGTTATTTTTAGACATAAAAAATTGTTTTTATATTAGACTTACATTTTTTATGGTCAAGGAATTCATTTCTACCAATAAATATCTTGTGAAGAGAGAAAACATGCCAGAACTCCACATAACAGACACGTCATATATTAATATCATTGGGTACAGCTTTGCCAACAATACATTACAAGAAATGAAGTTTAAATATCTGGCGTGTTATCAAAATTGTAACATTACAGGTGATAGTGATATTTTGTGGGAGCTTTCATTCCATTTCAAGCAGCCTGTTCCAAATTGGCAGGGAATGATGCATGTCATTCACAAGGGGAATACTCATCCTGGCCAGTCCTCCATTCTGTATCTGCCCATGATAGATATGTATCCCGGTGACCAAACTTGCATTTTATCATTAGAATTTATCAACAAATTAGGCAGCAAACACCATGTGCCTCTTAAGATAACTTTTGATCAACCCTGTACTGGAAAGCTAGAGAAATCATCAGAACTGCACCACAGGATCTACACTTGAAAAATATAGTGCTTTTGCTTGGTAGTTTCCACACCTTAATGAATTTGCTGGTAACAATAGGTACACTACTGGACGGGACAAGTCTGAAAAGCATTTTAGAAGTGGTGTATGGTGAAAATGATGTTGTGCATATGCTGAATGGTAAAGCAGTTGCAAGAGCTTTCAGAGGCCATATTTTAGTGGATACCTGTCTTCATCAAATACTTGTGCATTGTGCATCTATTCTAGACAACAATCCTGAATTCACTTTGCTAATAGATGAAACTGAGGATATGTATTTGTGTCTCTTAAGGGGCGACACAACTGTTGAAACTGTTGTCACATCTAGTGCAATCAGTAGAATCAGTGAGTTACTTGAAAAGAAGAAAACAGAACTTAGTCCTTAATCTAAAACGAGTAAGTTGTGGCTAGAATATCAGACAATACTAAGTAGTGTACAAGCGCTGATAAAAGCAGATTGCACTGGGTCTTGGATCAATCATTTGCATGCGATTTATAATGTATTGCCAATATTTGCAGCAGCAGGACACTGCAACTATCTGAAGTCAGCATTTCTGTACCTCCAGGAAATTAGTGAATTGGAGAGCAATAACCCTAAAGTCTACAGGATGTTTCAAAAAGGGTTGCATGTCATCAGTCATGATTGAGCAAACATTTATGAGGTCACTTAAAACCTCAGGCGGTTTAACTCATAGAAGCAAGATGACGTAAGATCAGCGAGCATTGTGGACAATGTCAGCCCCCATTATGCCAGAGTACAATATTGCCATGAATGACTTTATAGAACTCACATACACCACAAGTGAACAACACAAAGATTCCACAGTCTCAAAAATGTTAAGACACTTTGAACATTTTGAAAATATATACAAAGCTGCCTTTCTGTGCTGACCCATCATTGAGGAATATCATCAATGGTATTGTGGCGAAATAAAACGTCAAAGTGCATAAGTACAAGTCAGTGGGAAGAAGCGAAGTGTACAGAATGCTTGAAAAACTTGTATTTTCCTTTGCTATTAAGAGGATTGACAAAGTAAAGACCCTGAGTAGTTCATCAGTTGTCACGATAGCTCCTGCCAAAAACATTGATCCTTGCTTACTCTTCCAGTAATTTCTTGTAGTCTCCAGGACAGGACCACTAGATCTAGAAGAGGTGATGAGGTATGAGCTCAGTGCATACCCCAACATCATTTTTTGAGGACAACCACATTCTGAGGAAGGTCGGTAAACCAAAATTAGCCCATGCCATTCATGAGTATTATAACAATCGAGCACCAATTGAAACAACACCAGATGCTGTTCTATGTATGGAAAGATATATTGTTGACGGAGGTTACTTTTTACGCAAGCTGAGGTGGAAAAGGGAGATACGTATTGTAAAATAGCCAAGGCATATGCAGACTTTACAATTAAAACACTATGGATTGGCAACTGTTGTGTTTTATGGGTATGATGCAGGTTCTTCAATAAAGGATAATACAATAAGAGAAGGCAACAAAACATCTATTATCCAATAGTTCACGTCACCGTTGATATGGAATTCGAAGGGAACCAGGAAGAATTCCTTTCAATGGGACGTAATAAATAACAACTAATCAAATTAATCTATGTATAAATGGTGATTAGAGGCTGTATGGTTTTCCAAGCAGAAGGTGACACTGATGTGGGAAATGGCTGCAGTTAACAGTGCAAAAGAACATTCCACCATGCTCATTGGGGNAAGCAGAAGGTGACACTGATGTGGGAAATGGCTGCAGTTAACAGTGCAAAAGAACATTCCACCATGCTCATTGGGAAGAATACTGACGTGTTAATTATTCTTCTACATTACGCTGACGTGTGACGTCTTTTGGGAATAGGAACCTCGCTGACNAAGCAGAAGGTGACACTGATGTGGGAAATGGCTGCAGTTAACAGTGCAAAAGAACATTCCACCATGCTCATTGGGGAGAATACTGACGTGTTAATTATTCTTCTACATTACGCTGACGTGTGACGTCTTTTGGGAATAGGAACCTCGCTGACCCACTTTGCGAGCATACCCCAGTTGACACGNATCAGTTGATTATTACCGCCCAGAGTAGGGGGTCAGTTCATTAGTACCGGGCAGAGAAGTCAGTCAGTGAATTATTACCGCCAGAGACGTTAGTTCGAGAGAGCAGTCAGTCGAAGATCGCCGAGCAGAGAGGTAGGTCAGGGGNGTCAGTCAGTGAATTATTACCGCCAGAGACGTTAGTTCGAGAGAGCAGTCAGTCGAAGATCGCCGAGCAGAGAGGTAGGTCAGGGGTTCGGACCCCTAGCCACGTCAGTAGAACATCACCACAGTGAGACGGCAGCAACAGCAGGCCTTTGCCAAAGGCCGCCCATCGCCGGAGCTCACCCACCACAGCTGACATCATTCCAGCAAGAGTTAAGTATACAATCACCATCAAGAGAAGCCCCTCTCCATCACGAAGTCGTTAGAAGTTGTTAGCAGTCAATCCAAGTAACCAAATTATTACAGTACCACACCTCTCAAGTGCTGATGTATTTTATTTGTGTTACATTCGAGACAATATATTCGTCCGTCAAATTGAAACAGCCAAAGTCTACATTATTACAAACCCCTTAACCTTCAGGCATCATATAGTCGGTGCCTGGGGGCATTAACAACGACACTATAAGCCACTTTGTCTTCCACAGTGGCGGTATAGCATCAACGCTGAAGCTAATGGCAAACCACTGTATTTTAAATTGGATTATCAGTCAAGGCATTCCAAAAGTGTTTTACATCACTAACTTGAAGTCTATTCTCGGCAGTGAGTTATGTGTACAGTTGTTATTTCTTCACGCACTCACAGATGTGATTTCACCTCGCGTATTTATGGTGTGGGTAAAAAAAAAGTATTCCAAAAACTTTTAAAAGGTGACCGTGTCCTTTATTCCTGTGCAACTGCATTCACTTTACCAGGCGAGAACCCTGCTGATACAATAAGTCTTGGCAGTCAGGTGATGGCTGTTATTTTTTGTGGCAATGGTACAAGTTCTTTGGCAGCCTTGAGTTATCAGACCCTTATGAAGAAAGTCGTCGCAGTCAAATCATTTGTTCATCCAGATCGTCTTCCTCCAACTGAGTCTTCCACAAAATTCCATTGTCTAAATGTGTACTATCAGACCATGATATGGATGAGTATGGCTAGTGAAATGAATCGTGTGACCTGGGGTTGGAAACTCAATGGCGATGAACTTGTACCAGTAATGTGTGATATGAATGCTGCACCACACACACTACTGATAATTATGCACTGCAATTGTAAAACTGGTTGCAGCAGTAACCGTTTCAGTTGCAAAAAATATGGACTTCCATGCAGTTCCGTATGTGGATAATGTCAAGTTACGTATTATGACAACCAGGTGTCTGATGAACTAGAGGACAGTGATGAGGACTAATAGACAACCCCCATATTGCTGAACTTTTTCTTGACCTAATAGAAATAAGCAACTTAATATTTGTGTTATTTGACCTAATAACTAGTATTGTACCTACATTGTTCATTGTTGACTGCCATTTTTGACCCCATGGACCAAATTTATTGGTTCTATACTTAAAAATTGTTCTATACTTATAAATAAGAAAGTTACAAGAGTTTCACCAATTTTCAAAGTTAGTGGTGGCCATCTTGAAAATAACCCACTTCCGGTTGTCAGATTGAGGTAGACTTTCTTTCTGTTGATCAGTACACCTAGTAATACCAAAAACCATTCACAGCCCTTTTGTTGGAATTTGTCCTAGGTTTGGGGCATTTTTTTTTACTAGATTGACCCAACCCATCTAATAGTATTTTCTCAATTTTGCTTTTTTTTTTTTTTAGACTTTCTTATATATTCATTAAAATATAGTCTGCAGATATGTACATGTTTATATATTGTATAATTATGCATTGGAAATAAACTAATATATGTTGTTTCTTCACAATACTTTCACTTTTTTGTTAAGAAATAATTTTCAATATTATTGTGTAATTTAATATCTTTATACTTCTTAGGGTATTCTTCATAAATATATTTTCACAATCATACTGTACTTTGTTCATTTTACTTCTCTTGAATTCACATTGCTCTTTTCTATACATGCAAATAAACTTTTTACACATAATTACATGCCTATCTTTTGTATATTTATGTAATGAAAAATGTTCTAAGCTTTTTTCTTCACTAAACTTTATACATTGTTAAAATATGTAACTTTCTTTTTCTGTTTCCATTTTATATTACTATTCATTAAAAAATATTTTTTAAACTTTTATTTTTATTATAATGTTTAATAAAAAACTATTTGACATGAAAAGGTTTAAAAGAGTTGAGAAAAACACTACTCTATTTTCTTTAAAAGGTTGTAGACAAAACAGTGGTAAATGATTTAAGGACTATATGTCAGTTAATGGTCAAATGGTATAGAACTATTCCTAAGAGTTTATGTATCAAAATGTTAAGTGCAGTCGCAATCTCTAAAGTGATTGACCAGGGAGATTAAGTCCCTCCTTTGTCGTTACATGCCTGCCGATGTACTGAACGAATGTGGTCGCTGCTTGGAACTATTATACGCTGGGTGGAGGAGCAGCACTACTGCCTGCAGAGTACACTCTCTCTTAGCAGATGTGGTCTATTAATAGCGACTCAGAAATTTTCCAACAGACAGCGCTTGCTGTGTGAAAGCTATGAACGCTAGTGATCTCAGCATAGAATCATTTGCTCCTTGTTAACTTCTAACCTCTATTAAGAATAAGCTAATGAAATACAAAAAAAATTGTTATAAAATACTTTGCTTTTTTACTCAAAACTAAAACACACATAACAAATTTAAACTAACATCACATTTTCATCAACGCATCTTTAGCTCAGAGGTGTAGGTTGCAATTTATAAGGCAAAGATTGAGGGTTTAATTCCCACTCAGTATTTGTGGTAAATTTATAATCTAGGTGTGTGGTGCTCACATAGATTACAATTTACAACCAGTTGCAAAATTAAAAAAATTTGAGCCAAAACCGGTGTACCTGGTCTTGATACAATGTTGTAGACAGTTTCCAAAATTAAAAAGCTGGATGGAAGCCTACAAGTTGTATCGCCATACACAAAATCTCACCTACACTAATAATTGGCACCATCATTAGTTTAGGTGGGAAAAAAAAAACACATTCAACAACCTGTGGAAGAGAGAGATGGCAAGAGAAGAGAGACCGGCCCCCACGGGTTGCGGAATGAGAATTTCTCCAAATGGGGTAGAGATACTGACATGAACGAGAGCCTGTGCCCAATTCACCAGTTCTAGAGTATGATCAGCCCATCAGCTCCGGTGTTGCAGCATGAGCCAAAATCACGGCCACGTTTATATCAAGTCCCCCATCCGACACCTCAGAAATACGAATTTGAAGGTGCTCCGGGTATTTCGCAGTGTTTCTACATCTGTTAACCAATATTTATTCACAAGGTTTCAAGTTGAATTATCAACTGAAGGAACCATGGCATGATTCTAAGTAATAAATTAATTGGCAATGATATAGTTCATGAACAAATTTTATCAAGTTAAATTCACAGTGTCAAGTCTAAAATTATTAGTTCAAGATATGATATTACAACCACATGTTTAGGTGGTAAACTAACTTTTCCCAGCTCACAATGTCATTAAATAATTCTGATAATTAAGATAATGGTCCAATCCCATGAAGTGTTTAGAAAATACTGATCAGTTGCAAAGAAGTAAGACTGAACTAAATTTTTCCAGAAGCATGCAAACTAAGATTTCTGTGTTGTGTCTTGAATAACCTGTATAAATAAATTACCTGAAACAATTTGACTATCTGCCTTCAAGATGTTGCAGGTTCATTTTCATAACAAACATGTTAAGAAGAGAGTGTTAGATACAAGTCTCCTGTTGGAATCCATCAAATATTTGAAAATTGTAATTTGGAACAGATGTAGGGTGGCTCAAATGTTTCAATTTTCTAATAAATCACGGCCAGCAGGGAGAAAGGAATTTCAGTATTTTTATTGATGCCAAATGAGGAAAGTAAAAAGTTTCTGTTTAATATAATGGTGGAGGTGTGAGATGCTAGATAAAGTAAATCATATATAATCTATTGTTTTGCTGAGAAAATGCTGATAATTAAAGAAACATGGAAGGAAGCACCTTTGCTTGAGAAGTAATTGTTGCAGTTTAAAAATTCATTCGATTCTTATGAGAGTAAAAGATAACCACTTGCTATGGTTCACCTCTAATGCCAGGACTTGTGAAAAATTTGTGTTACCATGTTGTTAATTAGTTCCAATTTTGAAGAAGCGCAGAGAGCCACTGCAAGTTGAGATTATGTAAGGTTTATATTATAAATGAGTTAAGAAGCCGTTAGAATACAATGTAATAGTAGCATTATAAAATATGAGTTAGAAGGTTAGAAGAATTTGAGTTTGCTTAATAAATAAATCTACAAGATAAGGTCAATAAACTTTGGTGAGACCATCTTCAGTCTCTTTAGAAATAAAATTAGAATTGATGCCAACTTGCTCTGGTGCCACTGTGAGGTAATGGCGAGTGTTATTATAGAAAAATTTTGGTTGTTGAATTTGATTGTTTTTTGTCTCTAGAGTTAGGGTTACATCAGTGTGTGAGGAATTTGATTGAACTTAGGAAGTGGAAGTGTTATTACTGAAGTGCCAAGTTTCTATAGATTGTGTTAAAGGATCACAAATATTGTTTATACAGTTCATAAAGTAAAAAGACATGTGTGTTGTATGCTATATTCACAAAGTAAGGAATATAATTTGCTCTCCATCTATAAAATTTTTGTCAATTGTCTAGTGTTGAGGAATATCACCTAGTTATATGGCCACTTTTAATTCTAAGGAGATATTTTAAAGTTAACATTATGAATTAAAACATTTTTTAAGTGTTTAGAAAACATGGAGTGTCAATTGTAGCTAATGTAAGTGTAACTTGAGAAATGTGTTAAGATTTGTGTGAAATTATTTTATAAACAAACTGTTGCCGAAGACATTTTATTATGAAGGGGACCCACAGTAATAATTTATTCTGCTTCTTAATCCCTAGAGGGGGTAGAATTTTAAAAATAAATTCAGGCTACGGGTGCAAGCCTAGCACACTTAGTTTTTCATATTGGGAGTTTGAGTTAAGGCATTTATTGCCTGATAAGAAGTTATAGGGACACCTGTTGATATTGTGGCAGCTAAGGTAGTAGCGGATTCAATCAGTTTACATAAGGTTTCACACTATAGGCAGGAGAAATGAAAAGGTGACTAACATGGTTGGCTCAACCTAAAGGTATACTTTATACCCTTTTGATTGGCTTCCAGGTCAAGGCTGGCTAGGGTGACGTGCATCTATCGAGGCATTTGATATATGCGGTGCTCTGGCTCCACTTGCGTCATTTTGTGCTTGGTCTTCAGTGAGGCGACATCGAGGGTCATCAGCCCAGGAGCTCATGGGAGCTCCATAGTTAAAGTAGAAAGATATTGGCCGAACTGAGCCACATGTTTTGTGCAATTTAATTTAAATTTTTTTTAGTCAACATTACGTAATGAAAATTGTTTATGAGCAGAAAGATCTCAAATTTTTAGGCTTGTGAAGCATGACAGGTATATTATAATGGAGTAAGATATAGATTGGCAGTGGGCTCTAGAGCCCTGCCAAGAAAATGGTTTTGCTTTAAAGATTTTGGATCACAAGCACGATTCTTAGATGGATTGTGTTAGGCGACAGGGCCCCCTTCACTTTAGTAACGTAAAAGAGTATGAATCAAAGAGTAGCAGTCAGTAAAGTTTCAGAATTAGATGTTTATTCCGGGGATCTTATTTGTTAACTTGATTTCAGGTTGTTATATCTAGGCTCTAGGATTAAAATGACATGACATTGATAAAGGCAGGATAAAAGTGATCTTTTACATGAATAAAAAAATTCATTTGTGACTAGACGTACGTGGAATTTAAGTAGCATTGTGCTAAATATTTGGATGTTACTGTTAGGAGAAGCTCATGATTATTTAAGGTGAAAGTTAAATGTAAGAATCAATTGGTTATTCTGATTTAAAAGGATTTATGCATGACAATAATCGATGAATGGTTTAATAGAATAATATTGTTACAAGATGCCTGAGGGGGCGTATCTGAGTTCATGAGGGATGGCGGTCTTAGTAAAAATAAAATAACTAAATTTGATTAATAATTTATTCACACAGCTATTATTTAGAGCATTAAATTATCTATCTCAACTCTTACGCTTTTTATTTCTCAGTGAGCACAATATTTAATGTCTATTTCAACTTTAATTAACATCCTTCTTAATGTCTCTGTTTAGTTATAGTCAATTAACTCATTCTCATCATTAACACTCATTCAGTCTATCTGTTGCCATCATTTGTAATGTCTTTCACTCATGCATCCGGTCCAATAGTCCAACCTGCAGTCATACTCTTCACTACTCTGATGTTCGCAGTCACAGGTTTTCCTCCCGCTGGTCACTTCTCTCGCCATGTACTTCTCTTCTCGCTCGTAATTTATCACTAAAACTCCAGCCACTCATCCAGTACTTGGTGCAAGTAGCTCCAAAAAAAAGTCAGACGCACAAGGTGTCAATCTGACCCCCACTCATCAACTCGGAGGCCTGTCACATTTTTATATAATTTACCCTGACCATCTGGAAGGTTCAAAGCACCCCGAGTCACGCTGAGAGAAACGAGGTCAGTAATCCAGAGAATTCTTCAGATAAATGCAGAAACCCGATCTGCTGAAAGTCAGCAGCGCACGAGTAACAATAGGTATATCACAGTACCAGGCAGAAGAATGCGCAGCGGCACGTCTTTATAGCTTCAAACACTGATAGGATTATCGCTCACCTGTCATTCAAACCCTCCTCTTCCGCTCATGTGGGACAGGCCAAGGTCAATGCAGACCATCAATATGTAACAATATGTATACAAAGTGAACATTGTGCCTTTGTTGACATGGTTCCTCCCCTTAGTCAATACACGTTAACGAGGTGTCAGATGTGCGGCACCTTCATGACTCCAATATCTCAAGTTGATGGGCACCAACGAGCCACATTTAGGTGGTACACATATGGTTCTTGTATGCGCATCATTTTTCATAAGACATCAGACAAAAAGGGGTTTACTTTCATTCTTATAACTTCTATTTTTAATCAGAGTACTAAGAATGTAATGTCATAGAGAATTGATCAATAGGCAATGTCGTTCTGTGTGAAACAACTAAATTTTATATTTTGTTAGGTTTATAAAATGTATTATGTGAGAGTTGAGAGATAATTTCATGCCAAGATTAATTTAAGTATACTTGAACACGTAAACAGCAGTGAATAAAGTAGTTTTGTTAGATTTGTCACTTCTATGAGGCAGTAGGAGAGTAAATTGTACATCTCTTATAGCCTTGTAGGCTTCCCTCTGGAAGAGCACAAAAATATCTGCACTAATCATCTCAGTAGATCTGGTTTCGGTGATACCCATAATCAAAAAATACCGAGGTGGCAGCTACCTTCCCGTTTTTCCATCTTTTTGTAAGAATTCTTCTCATCTGTTGACACTGGTTTAACATGTTCATAGTCACCCTGTTGACCATTATGAAATCGTGACACATTTTACTGCTGAAGAAGATACATCTAAACCACATAAAATAAATGACTTATTGGGACAGCAAATTAATTTAATGTGGGTGCATTACATGTAGTCAAAATGGCAGAAGTCCATTGAGTTTGCCAGTAAGTGTAGGCCTAATCCACTCTTCATAGTAGAACAATATTAGCATAACATGTCAGATGCCAGGACATGTAGCCTTTCCTTATAATAAAATAATATAGGTTATGTTTTTTAATTGTGCAAGCCATGTGTAAACTTCCTGTAACACAGAAGTGCAAGATTAGCCACCAACAGTTGCATTTTCCCTCCCTGTTTTGCCACGTATATCACTTTTCCCAAATCAGAACAAAAGTATTATGTAAGCTCCATCTTGGCATATGATCTGCATGTGTTTGTTGAAGAGTTTGAGGAGGGGGGGGGGGTGGTCAACCAGTGCAAATTACTGCCTTTCCTTTAAATTGTTGCATTGTATATGGCTGTATATGTCAGGGAAATTAACAACAAAGACATTCTCCTCCTCCTAGTTTTGAAGTTAGGGAGATAAACAGCACAGGCACCCATGAGAATTAGTTTTGAAAACACTGATCAGTGCCCAATACCAGAAAAATAATGAGTCACAGTTCAATTTTGATATTTAATATTTTAATTTTCGCTATGTTGGATAAATCAGGTAGTACCTACCTAATTAAACCTACCCTACCAAATTGAACAGCTGAAATTTTTTTATTATTCTTGCATACTTAGTATTTATATTTCAGTAATTGAAAAAATGTATACAACTTTACTTTTGGTTATTTAAAAATAAATAAATAAATATTTTTCACCATTATTTATAATTGTTTAGTAAATACTGAAAATAATATTAAATATTTTTACGAGCTGACTGCCAGCATTATCTGGATAGGCTAGTCAATAAATTCAAAATTTGTTCTGCAACTTTACTACTATAAAAACTAAATAATTATGGTAACAAGTATTGAACATTTCTATAAAGCTAGATTATTGATGTCATGTTTTAGTAAAAAACTGGCATTCTGAAATAATGCTTTGCAAGAGAGAAATGTTTTCAATGGTTTTGTTTAGAGGTCATTTAAATGAGGCAGTGACAATAGAGAAGCTGGAATGTGTTCTAGTATTTATTCCAGGAGGGACAAACAGAGAATTTCAAGTCTTTGATGTTAAAATGATTAAAAGACTCACTAAAGACAATCTTTGCAAACAACGTAATAGAGTGGTTGCTTAGAGGGCTTCACTCTAGGACATAAACAAAAAAAAAATACCACAACCATTTTTCAGTAAAATTATGGGGAAAAAAAAGAGTCCAAAATCCACTGCAAGATATTTAATAAAGTTCTATGAATGCCACTAGACGATACATTTTATGGGAATGGAAAAGTGAAAAAATTGAGCATTAAAATAGTAGCATTGTACCAAACTATCAACATTTCACAGCTATAACCCCACCCAGGACTCTACCTAGGGCCAATATAAAAGGAGGGCAACAGGCTGAGTAGGCAGAGACAAGAAGGGGGTCAGGACCCAGGGACCAGCTGGCAAAGAGGCACAACAGAGGCTGCCACCTGATTCAATGATATAGGGGTGAATGTCCACCCTCTAAGGTGCAAGAGTGAGTCTGGCTCCTTTTTGCTATCCTTCCATAGGAATGAGTTAGATAGCTTGCATGTGATCAATCTGTTGTAATCACATCACTAGAGAATATTGATTGTATGTAAGAAAAATTAAGTGAAAGGACTAATGAACTAAACCTTATGGTCAGTTATTTATAACAGCCCTTCTGTACTCTGTTAGGTTTTAATCCATCAATTATAAAATAAAATAATGTGTGCAATGTCAATGCCCTTCTGTATGTGCATGCATGAGTGCTGTATGCACATTAATGTGAAACATGAGTGTGTGTTGTTGCCCATCTAGAATGAATATTGGCAGCAATAATAATAGAGAAAACATGTGAATACGTTTATCAAATGTAAAGATTTGCCCAGAACAATAACAATTTTGCTTATTTTGTTCCATATACTGTTCTTGCCTGTAACAGTTTGCTCAATGTTCAGATTTTTATGAAAAACTAAACAACCTAGCAAAAGTAATGCAATTACAAATGAGTGATTATAACATCCTTGGAAAAAATGTGTATTCTTATCAAACACTCTCTTGGCATTCCAATAATTTGATTTTCACAGTTCCAAAAGACATAACAGAAAACTTATCTTGATTACCAAAATTGAATATAATCTAAAAGTATTTTCAAAATTAAATATATGTATAATTTGGCCCTGTTAAATACAAGTATTAACATGAAAGTTTGGTTTATTAACTGTGCCTCTGTTGAACATATATAAAACCTTTGTTAATTTAGGATGAGTAGAACAAAATATGTTGCCAACACTTATACTGACGTTCCTTTCCAAATATCTGGCAACCCTACATGTAAACGTTATATTTTTCAATATATGTATGGTGGCGTAAAGGTGAAGTGCATAATAATTTTTATAACAATTTAAAAAACAAAAGTAAATAACACAAAATTCTTATACATGTGCACAATTTACATGCTACACATTAAAAAGACTATTGGTGAACAATACATAAACACAAAAATTAAAATAAACTAAATATTCAAGCTACATAATGCTAATTATTTTTTTTAGAAATGGTAGTGAGAAATACATGTAATATAAAGTTCTGAGCAAAAGGAATATTTTTTCTGGTAACAACAATTGGTACAAAATGTCAGATGGGTGTATCACAAGTTCTTGAGGGATGAAGGTCTTAATAAAAATAAAATAATAAATTTGATTTTTAATTTATTTATAATGTTATAAATATTTACACAGCTATTATTTACAGGATTGAACTACCTATCTCCACTATTACTTTTATTATTCTCAGTGAGCGCAATATGTAATGCTTATCTCAATTATAATTAAGGTCCTTATAACTGTGTCTATATATACAGTCAATTCACACTCATTATTTACACATATTCAATCTGTCTATTGCCATCATTCCAAATGTCTTCACTCGTGCATCCAGTGAAATAGTCCCACCCATCAGTTTAACTCTCAACTGTACTGATGCTCGCAGTCTGCAGACTTCACTCTCGCTGGTCACTGTTGCCGCCACTCACCACTTTGCTGGCTTGTTGTTTCGCTGTCTTTGTACACCTGGTGCTAAAGGTCCCACAATCCTAACTCTAAACTGTAAGCTTGGAGGATAGTTGCGGCTTAAGTAGTCTCGTTGGCCTAATCTAGAAGGTTCCTCATACCCCGAGTTGCGCTGAGAGAAACAAGGGCAATGACCAGAACATTCTTTTGTCTATAACCTCAGAAATTCAATCCGCTCAAGATTGTAAGCACACGATTCTTGATACTATTTGGTACACACTGCAGCTTGCCTTTGAAAATATCTGCATGTTCCTTGGGTTACTGGCCTTGCCTTCACACACTCTCTAGCTCACTCGAGTGGAACGGGGCAAGGGAAGCACTGCATAGCAGCAAGCATGTAACAGTACGTTGACGCGTCTCGCGTCCCGAAATATATTTTTTCGTCAGAAGGCACACTCTGTCGAAACTCGCAGGCTGGCTACCGCAATAAATATTAAGGGTTTGGCGAGCGTGCTAGAAGAATGACGCCAGGATTCCGAGGCGGAATGAAGACGTGGCGTAGGGGCCACATGCGGAGGAAGACCGGCGCAGCTGCATCTCGCAGCTACAAGGGGACGCTAAGCTCACACCAGCAGCTGCGTCTCTCCCGAGCCGGCTACCGCAATAAATAATGAGAGCTTTTGGCGAGCGTGCGAGAATGATAGCAACGCAATATCCGGAGGCAGAAGAAACACACGTGCGCCGACCAAGGGGCCACCAAGTGTTCCAGCACGTGCAGGGCGGAGCAATAAACTTCGATGCCAGAATCGAGGGACGACGCTGGGCCCACGTGCGGGTAGCCGGAGCGCCGAACAGGTTTTTACGACCCAGAGGACGCGGCGGTCAGCCCGGCCACGTGCAGAGATGATGTGAGTTTAATATGGCGAACGAGCTTACAAAACCACGAGGAAGAGGAAGGAACGGGGCAGTCGGCTGATGTCAAGCAAGGAGTGCGGATTGGAGCCGGGAGGAACGAGTTTGAGAGAAGGCATCCAGACGTTAACACCGGTCGGCGAGGAACTGATGCAGCTCAGGCGTCGCAGCCCGTCCACCGAGTGACGGAGCGGTCCCGAAGTCGCCGGCTGGGAGATGAATCATCGTCTCGAGACAGCTAAGTAGAGACATACAGGAAGTGTGACAAACCTTGCTCCCCACGGCGCAAATCGCCGCCTCAAGCCCTACATAGCCTACGTAGCTAGGGGGGGGGAGAGTTGTCACGTGTGTTCATGTAGAAGTTAACCTGTTAAGCGAAAATAAAACTGACATATGTTAACTCGCAAAGAAGGTGAATTTATTTCGTAAATTGGACCTAGGGATAGTAGCGTCAACATATTCCTACGCCCTAACACTGAGGGCTAGCATCAATTGCTGGCGCCTTACGCAGAGAGCAGAATCAATACCTACCTATACGCCATAGCGCTGGGGAGGTATCAACGTAATAAAAATATCCAGCTGCCGTTCTGATGCAGAGTTACCATAATCTTCTGAATGTGATAGACTGTGTGTGACACTTTGTTGGATACAGGCTACTCCAAAAGCTCAACCACTTAAACAATAAAACTTAGTTATACATTCTGCTAGGTTGTTACTTCTGAGAACCAAGTAACACTAGTAAATTTTTTTAAGTTTAACTTCCATGTTCCAAATAACATACTGAAAGTAAGGGATATGAACAACAGCAGATTTTGCATTCAGTGCTTGACAATGACTGTTGAAATAAAATATGGATTTTAAGCACACACTGTTAAGACACCATACCATAAAATATATTACCTGGTAAACTTCCCAAGATCACAAAAATGCTTATTAAAAAATTAACTAGAATTCAAATATAACTTACCGCAAGAAACTCTTTCATTCGATCCTCTACATCACCTTGGTTACAAATGGCAAACAGGGCTCCAAATATATTGTTTATTGCAGAGCCCATGCAGTGTATATTATTAGCATGTCCTTCCAAAGATGCTCTATAAAATGAACTTTCATTACGTGCTAGCTTGGGGATTGAAACGGCCACGAAAACCATCAACAAACAGGTCAGTAAATGATCATCATCTTCAGTTTCTGGAAGAAAAATTAAAAGGGTTACAATAGTTAATCTGGTTTAAAATGTTTTTAAAAATAATTTAAATACGATGCAATAGTTTTTTTCAGACCAGTGGTTTTCAACCTTAGAAAAACTGTGGCCCAGTAAATTGGTTTTTGTTTAAGATTAGGGCTTATCTTCACCATACTCACAGTTATTGTCACATTTTAAAGTACCGCACAATAACAAAAAAAAACTCAACAGCTGCTCAAAGGAGGAACCAAGACTGACTATCCGAGACAAAACTGAGAGCAAATGGAAGTTTTACAAGTTCATATTCAGATATATATATATATATATATATATATAAGGCAGTAACTTTATTTGTAATATAAAATATTATATGCTAGTTCTTGGTCTATTTGAAAGCTTTTTATAACCATCATGGGCCAGTGTAATTGATGCCATAGCCCGGTGCTGGACTGCAGGCCTGCTTTAGACAACAGCAATGTATATATAATATAACAAATTATTACAAACTGCAAGCCAAAATTGCATTACTTAAGAACATGTCACCCAAAATGCAAATAATAAATGAACATACTACTTTAATGTAATTTATGTTTCACTGAAAAATATTATATTAAAAAGGTTTTATCAAGACAACCATGACAAAGTACTTTGCATTTTTATATGTGAGCGCATGTGCGCATGCACATGCGCACACACACACAGGGTGATTCTCAATTAGACCAACAAACTTAGGAAGGCGATTCTTTATGAAAACGTAAAAGGAAATCCAATTTTTAAAAAGTATTTTTTGCAAAATATTGGTAACGAAGTACAACTCTCTGAATATTGTCTTATGTTATCAGGATCTTCAACGTAAAGGCTAACCCTCATTAATACCCCCCTTTGTAATGAAAAATAACAGGGGTAGCCACCCTCGTACTGCATACTACTTTCTTACTATCAGGAATTATGAACATTTGATGCTTGTTTATTGAGAAGTACAAACTTATTAACAAAAATGGCCCTCTTGTTACAACTGCCTAAGACCCAACATTTTCGTTAAAAACACACATATATCTTCAGATGCTTGGCATTGTATCGCTGCAGCAGTAGTTTATGTGCATTTTTAACTGGGACCTAGGCAGTTGTAACAAGAGGGCCATATTCGTTAATTAGGTTGCACTTCTCAATAAGTAAGCATTAAATGTTCATAATTCCTGATGGTAAGAAAGTTGTAAGCAATACGAGGGTGGCCTCCCCTGTTATTTTTCATTACAAAGGGAGGTATTAATGAGGGGTCGCCTTTACGTTGAAGATCCTGATAACATAAAACAATGTTCGGAGAGTTGTAATTTCAAATTTCAAATTTACTCTGTTACCGATATTTTGCAAAAATAAGGTTTACAATCTTGATTTGTAAGGGATCATACCTCCCTTAATATTTGGTTTGGGTATAAAGCATTTCATATGTTTTCCTTTTACTTTTTCATAAAGAATCACCTCCCAAAGTTTATCGGTTTAATTGAAAATCACACACACATGCATGCATGCACACACATACACATATACATATATGGAAATTTAAGAACATTCCTATAACATAAAATGCATATTCAATATTTCAAATGAAAATACGATTAATAATAGGCTACTTTGCTAATTTTCATAAACTTAAAAATACAAAATGTCTTATGCAACACATTTTTTAAAAAACAAATCCCTAAATAGAATAAAACAAAGTTATTTATCCACATCTGTCTGTGTATTCGCTTAGAACTTCTATAAACTACTTGATTGATTTTGATGCAGTTTTCAACATCATTTAGAGACTTTCTTGAGGAAGGTTTTGGTGTATAATACATTTATATTTAATTTAAATATAGTAGAGAAATGTCGAACTGTTTGTAATCAAGCCGTAAAAAAACACTTTTTGGCCGCTTACATGGCTTGCGCTGACTAAACCATAAGAGATACATCAAATTAATGTACTATAGAATTGTAACTCTCAAAAAGGTCTACAGAAAAGTCCACAATAGCATATGTTTATCTTTTAAGAATGACCCACAGTAACCATTTTTGTCTTTCAAAGTATCGCTGGAAAAACTAAATTGTTACCAGGCGAAGCTGGGTCAGTTCGCTGGCTATTTATATAGCTTATACATAAATATATTATATTATATTTAGTACATGAAAATAAATTTATTTTAAATCATTCCTGAAAATTGTTGTGTAATATGACAGCTTTAAATAAAGGGCAGAAAAATATTTGTGAAAAGACTAGTGGATGGTTTTAGACATTGCGTCTAACAATTGTACCATAATTCTTTCCCATTCAGCACATAAATTAATGAATAAATTATTTTAAGAAACAAATATTACATACAGCCTGTAAGTGTGATAATTGGTTGATTCAATATAAGTTTCTCACAAAAGCAAATTCTCCATACATGCTGCACAAGCCCTTTATTTGAGAAAGAAATAATATTGAAGTTAATTATTTTAGGGAGAAATATTATATTGTTTTGTCAATTCATACACATAAAAGCATTGTTGGATACTAAAGCCTAAATGAGTGTTGTGTGGATTAATGAAGGATTATGTTAGCTCTCTGTAGGGAACTTTTTGTCACTGTTTTAACAAATATTGCAAGTGTGCACATTACCATTCCCAATCCCACCCCCTAACCAACCTTAGTGATTAAATAGTGGCCATAAGCAGAGAATGTAGTTCTCACCAGTGAGTTTCTCTGCTTGCCACTGGCGTCTAGCAGGCTTTGTGTAAACTGCATTGAAGAGAAACAGCTTGTTTATTTCCATCATAGGATTTTAATGGGCTTGATGTAAACTGCTGTGTATATGACTAATTGTTGCACTTGTTATTTTGCTACTTACTTTGAGTTTTGATGAACATTATACAGCCATCAAAATGATGTATTAATGACAGTTGATCCCTTTTCTGGATAAATCCCTTTACTGGATGAGTACTGAAGAATAAAATGATATATATTGTAAACAACAAAATATAATGACCAGCACAACCTGATTTAAGGACTCAGTATAATGAGAAAAACTATATGGAAATTTGTTTAATGTGAGTCAAAACAAGAAAACCCATTTGTTAACATTATCTAAAAACTTAATAAGCTGTTTTGTTACCCATGACTACTATTTTCTAATAACAGTTAGTAATGCAAAAATCTACTGTCCGCATAAAAAGTTTTCTTCAGTAAAGAACTTTTGAAGAACTAAAACTGATCACCAGCATGATGAATAGAAAAGTATTAATAATGAATTACTATGCAATGAAAAATTGCCATAGGAAAAAAATTGCTATGTTCTGAAATGCTTTGTAGTTGCCTTGAGCTATATTGCAAAACATGAGCTGTCATTTAGGGATAAATTAAGAATGACATTGGGCAAATGAACTTTGTGGTGTGAATCTCGGTTGAATATCTGACATTGTAAACAAGTCAGATTTTTTGACTGTCAATCATTTTATTAACAAAAACAATGAAGATATCGAAACATTTTGGGTTTTGTTGATGAAAACCAAGATCACACAAGTGTGGCTCAGACATGATGGCAATACTGTATAGGCCAGTAAAGTGAATGGTGTAAACACAAGTTCAAGGCTAGTATTAATGTATTTCTTCTGTACATGAAATGAAAATCACTATTATTATTTTAGTTCTAATTAAACCTTTCACTATATGAGTTAAATGCATAAAATGAAGAAATGTTCCTAACCAAGAACATAGCTAATATTCATGTTGTCTTTAGACGTGATTTTCTGTACATCCTTAAAATTGTATAAGTTTAGAAAACTGTTTCTACACTCNTGGGTGGATGGATGGATGGATGGATGGATGGATGGATGGAAGTGGGCCTGGTGAAAGCCTGGTAAATGGTATTTTCTTAATGTGTTGTGTTGACAGTGAAATATAATGGTACAGTGGACTCTTGATCTACCATTTTTCAAGGGACTGTCAAGAAATTTCCATACATCCAGAAAATTTAATAGACGCGGGTTTGACATCTACATCAATAAAATACAACTTCTAACATCATTAAACTTTATGTTGAGTATAATGAGAGCTGTACATTATCTATGAAAAAAACATTTAACTAATAAACACAACAAAAATGTAAATGTTTTAAAAAAGTTTTAATGTATTAGTACTACTGTAAATAATACATTAAAAAACATCATCTCAACTCGTTTAAAAAAAAAGAGTATAAAATCACAAAATACTGTATATAATTGATTGTAATCTGACACAGAATGCAAGCCGTCCTCAAACTTGAAAACACTCTGAAAAAGAAAATAATATGATACGGAATTTAGAATATCCCACGCGCACCACGCGGAAAGGTTATTGACAGACCGGTGTATTCATGGCGGGCGAGACGGAGGGCGCACTGTCGGCAAGCTGGTTACTAGGCAACCAGCTCCCTCCCCGCCAGCTGTGTAAGGGGAGGAAACGAGTTTGGATGAATATCACAGAGGATTGCCAAAGCTTACGCAATCCAAGCCACTTCTTGATCGATCTACACTTGTGGTGATGCCGTGCTTGCATTGCGTGACAAATATGTAATTGATGTAATTAATTAACAATATTGCACTTTTAAAAAGTGAGGCTTTGAGACAGAAAAGAATAAATAAAGTCATTAAAATGTATTTCTTTGCAGTCTTCGATAATTACTTGATCAAAAATATGTCCTCTGTTTTTCCCATACACTTACGCCTGTTACGAGCTGCGCTGCGCTTGGGCTAGTTGTATATGCATTAATTGATGACAAAAGGTGACAAAAATATGCCCTTCCAGAATATCAGTTTATTCAGAAGACTTGTGTCTACTGAAATATAAATAAATCTGCCGATCTCAACAATAAGTAACTGAAAATGAACTTTACGTTTGGTATTACAAGTAGCTCAATGTTCAAAAAATTTTTGGCGACAAGGGGAATGCATATAATTTTATTTGGAAGATGCTGCCTATTGAGTTAATTTAACATTTTGTTTAAAAATCAGGTTGATTTTATGCCAGCCAGATACGATTACACACCAACTTTACGAGGAAAAAAAAACAACCTTTAAACACAAAAGAAAACATTTATGCAAAAAAATAATTCCTCGTTAAAATATATTCCCTAATGTTTTCAGGCAAAACAATTTACCAATTTAATTTTGAAATATTAGTGAAGATAGGTGCATGTGCAACTATTTTAGGCAACAGATGATCTTGATAAAATTTCTACAATATCTGGCGTGTAAAGGGTAGCAAACACGCACGGCCAAGAGCGAGAGAGCGAGAAAGAGAAAGAGGGAGAGACTTAAGCCTTTTTTTGCCAGGTGACAAATTCCCCTCTTAAAGGCAGAGAGAGAGAGAGAGATAGAGAGAGAGAGAGAGAGAGAGAGAGAATGCCATGCTGGTTGCTAGGTAACCGCTTTCCCTCACGTCCTGCATGTAAGGGGAGGGAGCTTTAGACACTCGCCCGCACCTTTGTCTATAGAGTCACAGACGCCATCAGCTGAACTGGAGAAGAGTACCGTGCAGCAGTGATAAACGTATTTCATACCCAGTTATCAGATGTTTGCATAAACAACCAGCTTAAACACGATTGTTGTAGGAAATCTTTAGTGACGGGACTGAAAGATACTTCAATCAATGATACATCCAATAAACAATACATGCGGGTAATTGTACTATAATTTATATAGAAATTTTGCCAGTACCACCCAAAATTAACTATGGATACGGTTTATCGGTATATGCATTTTATATACATTGAGAGTCCACTGTAGTTATGTAATCGTCAGGGTTGTTTCTCTTGGTTTAAACTTAGCAAAATAGTTTTAACAGAAAGATCAAAGAACTCTAGCATTAACCAAGACATTTTTTGAAAATAAAATGCTTCTTATACTGTGCAAATAGTTAAGAATAAGTCCTTTTCTGCATTGGCAAAACATTTCTTCTGTCTAAAATGCAAGATCAATTATGTTGACACATGACACTTTTACCACCACATTATTTTCAACACATATGTCGCCAAGTGAGCGCACAAAGCCAACCTCAGTTAAAGTGACATCTGTTAAACTGCATGTGAACACAACTACGGACAGAGGCCTTCCAACGCATGTCATGGAGATGCCCAGCCCATAACCACCCAGCTAGAAACAAAATATACAAGAAAAACCTGGCACCTAAGCAAGTGCTGAACACAAACCGCGAAGCAGGCAATTCTGCCCAACTACCACCCTCAGGCGGCTACCCCACATGCATTGCTGTGTGCCGCACACTGTGGAGTGGGAGAAAAGGGCCAGCAGCCCCTAACGTCAGCTGGTCAGCACCTGAGCAATTGTATAGGCCCGTGCACCAGACCTATCTGGACTTGTGTTGTAGCATCTCTCATGCATAGCTCATCTTGAGATTTGCTACCCCAACCTGCTGCCTCATAGAGCACCACTGCTGAGATTCAAAGCACCTACAACTACCCCATTAGCCGCCAGCTTGCCTTCGAGTCCTGCAGAGACCACTAACGTATGCCATGAAGTCTACAATACCTGACAACAGCCCATGTCATCCAGCGTCCAGCCACACTATCTACCAGAGCTAGTTCAGGGCACTTGTAATGTGCAATTTACACACACCCTTACTGTAAACTCTCTTCCCAAGAAGTATTGTTGCTTCACAACCTATGCCAAGGTTTTGATTATTGTGCATTTATTGAGTGCATTCCATAAACGCAATCCCGTATATTGTTTGTCTGCACCGTGTTGTCCAGCATTTATAGTCTCCTAATCGCAGACAATAAATTAAGTCCTCAACTAATTTCCAGTGTTATTATTGCTTGCTACTTTACCTTCATTTCTGAATATATTAATATCCTTCAGATAGGGNTCAACTAATTTCCAGTGTTATTATTGCTTGCTACTTTACCTTCATTTCTGAATATATTAATATCCTTCAGATAGGGGAAGTACCTTTGGTACCTTCAGTACACCATGAACCATTGTGACCCCAACGGGTATAACCCTATATGTTCTCCTGCTTGGCGTACTTTTAGATTTAGCCCCTTTGCTGAGGCTATATGCCTAACATTTTGAACTCTTCTCAACCTAACTGCCCCTAATAATATATAAACCTAACTTTTGTGTAAACCTTGCATACCTTAAAGAATCNAACTCTTCTCAACCTAACTGCCCCTAATAATATATAAACCTAACTTTTGTGTAAACCTTGCATACCTTAAAGAATCTCGCACACCAAGGGAGAATAGGACTTGGGGTATCTATGGGACCCCTTAACCAAAGGCCCTATGTTAAAAAAACACACACATTCTGTGGCCAGCCTTGGTACGTCATACTTTTGACGTAGGCTTACCATGGGGGTGACCCATATTAGGTACACTCCACATCAAAGGAGAGTTAATTAACCAGGTTGCTGGATTACCATTAGCCAGGTTGCTGCATTACCGCATGCCCAGGTTTCATCAGCTTAAGACCATGGAAATTAGCCAGGGATAATTATCTCTCTTCTATCCACACTTTAGCCAGCATACTAATCGTGATTCCCCTAGGTGAAATTAGCTGCTCTTTCTACTAATTGTATGATGACTTTTCCCTACTAACACCAGAGCTGCTGCAAAGCTTTTAAGTCAGAGGCAGTAAGTACATCAACAGTCACTTGCTGACATGACTGAACATAATTATTTCCAATACCGTGACCTGGGAGATAAAGCTCAGCTAGCACGATGCCAAACAGTAGCATCATCGCCGGTGCCGCCCAAAGGACTCTTTGGTCTAGTGGTGAAAGTCCCTGGCACACGTCATCCTTGGGCTGGGCCTCACCCTCACAAGTCTGCCATTGAGGCCTATTCTAATTGGGGTAAAGACAACTCTTCACTGCATCACAGACACCATGAGCCTCTTGCCCGACCATTGACTTGACTACTGATAAGTGCAAAGCGTCACCCATGTATGCCAGTTCAGAACCTTAGCCGGAACCTACCTCGAACCAAAGACTGCTTAAGCTGTTGAACTTGCTAGACCTAGAGCCGCTGAGCGCAACCCTGCATGTAGTACTGGTGACAAGGCACCCTTAGAGCGTTTCTACATGACCAAAACCAGTGGGCAACCTTATACATATAGAACAGAGTATTGTCCAATTGCTAACCCAGACCCTTAGTCTGCAAACTACTCTGAACTGCTGACACTGAGTGTCTAGATGAGAGCCAATGGCTGGCTCAAAAAGGGAATCTTGTTCTCACAATTTGTAATGTGTGTCAAGACTTTTTTAGGCACCCAATGTGGGGTCACAGGCTTAATTAGTTCAAGAATTAATTAAGATCAGGTCATCACAGCTGAGAACTGTCTTGGTGCACCATTGAAAAGCCTACATTTAAACTCTAACGACTTCAGGGATTTGTGTAGACACTCCATAGCCTCTAACAACAAACCAAAATGTACCAATGTAACATAGCCGGTCAATGCCTCAGAAGGGCAAGCAAACCTTAGAAACCTAGGAGGGATCAACAATCTATATGGAAGTGGTCCTAGAACACTGTAACCACCCAAATTGTGATGGAGCTGTACCTACTGTGTGACACACTGAAGAGCCAAAAAAAAAAAAAAACTGGTATAGGCGTGCGTATGCAAATAATAGAGGTATGAAACCAAACAGAATAATGCGATGCGGTCGGCAGCTAGATTGGTTACTGCTGCTACAATGGCAGGTTATCAAGATTTAAGTGAGTTTGAACGTGGTGTTATAGTCGGCGCGCGAGAGATGGGATATAGCATCTCCGAGGTAGCGATGACATTTAGATGTTCGCGTACGACCATTTCACGAGTGCACCGTGAATATCGGGAATCCGGTAAAACATTACATCTTCGACATCGCTGCGGCCTGAAAAAGATTGTGAAAGAACGGGAAAAACGACGACTGACGAGAATCATTAAACGTGACAGACGTGCAACACTTTCTCAAATTGGAGCGGATTGGATTTGTGGACTGCCCTGCAGGATTCATGGTGTAAATTGCCTCCTGCATACCTTCAGACATTAGTAGAGTCCATGCCACGTCGTATTGCAGCACTTCTGCGTGCTCGGGGGGCCCTACACGATATTAGGCAGGTGTACCAGTTTTTTTTGGTTCTTCAGTGTATAATACTACTATCAATGCCTCAGTTGGGCAGATGCCCCCAGAGATATGAATGGCCTTGAGTACTATTGTCACACCTGTCACATGCAGCAGTTATCACTATGTGACTCACCATCTTGCCCAGGGCAGGGTAATTACAGAATCAAATGCATTATGTGTACACGAACTTATCACCACTTGTGCTTACGCTGGCCTGATCAGGTTGCCACATTACAAGTCCTACATTTCCAGTGTCACGTATGTCGCAAGCATAACACCTTAGAATCCAGGTAGAAAATTACCTAACCCAGTCCGGAACCCAGAGGAACCGGTTTTGTCAGAGTTTGTCAGTCATCCATAGGAAGACCCCGCTGCATTTATACGTGAGTGCAAGCAGAATTTTGAGCTGAATGTGATCCCAGTCAGCTAATGGCTAAAATGTGCCTGAAAACAATTAAAAGGCAAAACCCAATACTTGTAGAATAAATACAGGGGATTTACTTCCTAATGGCACAATTTCACTACTTGGTTGGAAGCCCAGTTCTCAGGGGAAGATGTGCCATATAGAAAAGGCAAATTTCTATAACATACATCAAACTCTCCAGCAGGATGCAAAGAGATTTATAAGGCAGAAAGTACAAATATATGCCCCAGGATCAAACCATACAGGTCCAAGACACAGAGCATCAAGGAGATACTGTGGATGCTCGTTCCCTTGTTGCACAATCACCTTGCACTTCCGAAAACTGCTAAAATCAAAGAACCAATATAAAGAGCAAAGGTGTTCAAGAACAATATGTGTGCACATAAGAAATTCCCAAGCAAGGCAAGGCACGTAAAGAAAGCAGAAATGCATCTTTGCAACCTGCCCCAGCTGAGGAACCAGAAGAACCAACACCAGTCCCCCACCTGATTCATACTAAAATTTTGGCACTGCCCAAGGTGACACATGTACCGGGAATGTCCCATCGTATCAACATAACCATAGTGCCACAGAATGTCTCTCATCATCTAGAAGGGGTAATCGCCAGCTTCTCTCTGTTACTTTCTTCCAGGGAACATCAGGTACCACAGGGAAATGAGACCACAGGATTAGCCCTCAACCCTCTCGGAGAAGAGGAATGGGGAAGGGTACAGCTTCAGCAGCTACCATTCCCACCTCAACACAATTTATCCCCAGAGCACAACAGCAAGGACAGACCCAAACAACCCGCAACAAACCAACCCAGCAATGCTGGCAAAGCTAAAGAGACTGGAGTCCAAGACCAATATGCAACCGCAAAAGGCACCCTATCACCCTCTTCCAACAGTATCTATCGTCAATCAGTCTTACTATCGAACTTGCCCAACCCCAGTAAGTAACCTTAAAGAAGAACTGTAAGACCCGAACCTACCTCTGAAACCTCCATCCATACTCCACAACGCTTCCTGAATGAAAGCACTTCAACACTACCAGAATCCAGCCCAGCAATGGTTCTCCAAGCTGCAAGAGTTGCCTTTGTTATGCCTGTCACTGGCTTACCAAAGATTCCAGATCAAGAACGTGAATATCTATCCTCAAGGCAACCCAATGGCACCCAAGAGCAACCGGCTAGTCCACCTTCCAGATTGGCTGGTGTTCAAAGTTTTGCTCACAAGAAACTGTGAAACAAGCATTTTCTAAGTGTATGGAATTCCATAAAAGACCACTACAGACTAGTCACCCTATTGCTTCAGAACAGAGCACCAATAAAATAAAAACATTTGTTTTAACTTGAGAGAAAGATTATCCGTTTGCCTGGGAATGGAGAGCGAGGCCTCCCTCCCAACCAGTAACCACCAATCATCTGCTACCCACACTTCAGCTAGAGTTCCTACCTAATACTCAATGCAGGTATTACCAGTAGGAGAATCCAGCAAAGCTAAGGACAACACAACCTTCAGTCTGAACCCTTGATGAGGTCCCGGATGCTGGAGGAGGTTAACCGAGGGAGCAGTTCTTTTGTGTGCCTAACCGCCCGGCTGCCCCTCAGCCTGAAGCACCAGACAAGAAAAGCACCCCACCAAGGAGTAGCCATAGACAGTCTGCCAAGTCCAGCTGTGGTCTCACTCCAATGTCTACCGCGGGACCTGTTGACAACCTATCCGCAGAGTCCAGTGCCCACTGCCGTGAGCCAGGGGCCAACCAACATCGAGGTCAGATGAAACCTAGGTAACTGAGGGAAACTGGTAACTTGCCATCAACATGAATATAGTATAGTGTGTACCTGGCCCAGTTTGAAGTAGAGTATGAGGATAGACTGGCTATATAGAGTGTGTGTATATATATATATATACACACACACACAAACATACACACACACATATATTCAATGAGTAAATCAGTATTATTATTATTTTTAGTGTATGTGAACAAATGAACATGTGCCACACAGGAGGATATAATTAAGGCCTGGGTGAAACAACAAATTCAGTTGAAGTGTATATAGTTAAGATGTATAAAGAATTTGGTTTAAGGGTACTCGTGGTAGAGTAGGGTGTACTATGAGTCAATTTAGGAAACCACATCAACACACATCTACCATGAGGCAACCCAAGCAAGAGGCCCCCAATTCACGTCTCTGGATATGGTGATATTAAAGTAACTTTCTCCACACCCTCACAAGTAAGTCTGTCTTACCCTTATTACATAAAGCATACTAACAATTGTTACCAGTGATGTGATCACCACTTTGTTGTCTCACCACTTTCAGCTATCTTGTTAGCTATACGCTAAATTTGAACTCTAGGGATCCCATAATATAGCTTCCTCACAGGCATGACCCTTAGCTTCTCTTCTAAACTTCTGCCTCTGTACCCTTCCTCCTCCATAAATCCTGTTGGACGCAAGCAGGCTAGCTTGCAGCACCTGATACCAGACTCCCCAAGACCCCACAAGAGAAGATTCCCAGAAATTGAGATTACACCAAGTACGAGAAGACAAGACATCTGCCACGAGGTGAATATATGTCACCATGAGGAAGGATGGGATGGGGAGGAATGACACACAATGCTTTTAACCACCTTGTTTTTCTGACATATAGGCTATGTCACGAAGAGAGCACACAACCCCAACCTCAGTTAAAGCCACACTTTTCTTAAACTGCATTTGGATAACACAGCTACAGATCAAAGAGACCACTTTGCCAACCACGGACATCTTTATAAAAATGCCCCCTAAAAGGCAGACAACTGCCAAAGCACAGTACAGTGAGGCCTAGCTGATAATCACCAAGCTAGAAGCCAGATATAAATGAGAAAACTGGCACCTAACAGAGTGCCAAACACAACCTCGCAGCAAGCAATTCCACAGGATGCCACCCTCAGGCAGCCAGCCAATGTATATTGCTGTTTGTCGCAGGACACAGAGTGGGAGAGAAGGGCCAGCCACCTTTGATGTCAGCCAGCCCATGCTCAAGCAACTATATATAGTCGGTTCATGACTGGAAGAAACTTTTAAAAATCAACCTTTGAAAAAACACCCTAGCCGTTAGCGACATGCATATAACATTACAAACAGCTGCGAGCGCGGATACAATTATGCCGTTAGGTTGCCAGCACAAAGAGAGGAAATAGTTCTAAAGTTTTAACGTAATTGTTAATTTATCGCTTACAAATGGGTGTCGAAAAGAATTGTATCTTATTATGCCAATTATTAATGATGTGATGCTAACATATTTAGATTTCATAGTTTCTTGCGTAGTCATAAGATTACGCTCAAGGTTAAAGTAACGCTGCCATTTGTTTACTAACCTTCGTAGTCCTTGTGTTGTTGACACACGTGCCAGAGTATTTGTGCGATTATATCGTTTAACCTATAATAATTAATTTATTTGTCTTGTTTTACTAATATCCGCTCTTTATTATTTGGTTTTTAAAATAACATACGATTTTAATTTGTGCTCACTTTCTCGTTGTACTGTTTGTATGTGTTTTGTGCACGTGTCTTTCCTTTGCCACTTTATTCTAACGTTGCAGTATTTGCACATAAGAATTGTTTTCACATTGTCGAAGACGTAGAATCCTTCACTCGCAAACTCTGCCGTCCTGTCGAAAACCGTCACAACCATTTTTAAATAACGTTTTACAATTGCGCGAAACGTCCGACTCAACCACCACGCCATTTTAACGTCTGTAGCAATTCCGATCAATACTGATGATCTTGCCTTCGATGTACGGGAATTTATCGATAGTCACTAACAATCGATTGTAAATAGACAACTACTATCGATTNGGACAACTATCGATTCATCAAAATACTAGCATTTTGAGTTTATAGAATGAAATGTTTTTTCGCTGGCATTGCATATTCTTTTGTGTGAAATTCTTAAGGTTAAAAACTTTACGCTTTTGGAATATCCATTAATAATATATACATTACATGACTTTTATAATGGGTACGTGCATGTACGAACACATCTACACACAGTGAAATGTAAACATTGCATGTAAACATTGTCATGTAACTGCCACATGGCAGTCACATGGCAATGTTTGTTTACCATTGACGGAAGGATACGAAATGGGCTTGAAAGTAAATCTTTAGCAGGGCTTCAAGAAAGTCTCTTCCAGTCGTGAACTGACTATAGGCCCATGCATGCACCAGGCCTATCTGGACTTGTGTTGTGGCATCTTTCAGATATAGTTCATACTGAGACCTGCTACCTTAACTGGCTCCCTCAAGAGGCACCTCTCCTGAGATTCAAAGCATCTACAAATGTGCCATCAGTTGCCAGCCTGCCTTCAAGTCCCGCCAAAATTGCTAATGTATGCGAGATGTCCACAAAACAACACCAGCCTGTGTCATCCAGTGTCCATTTTAGCAGTCACACCAGTCGCCCTTGCCTGTAAATAATAGGGTGATTAATTTCATTATCATCGAACATGTGTTGCCCACTGTTTACAGTTTCCTAACTATAAGCAATAAATCAAGTCCTCAACTAATTTCCAGTAATGTTATTTCTTGATACTCTAACTTCATAATTAACACCCTTCAGATAAGGGCAATGCTTTTGGTACCTTCAGTACACCACAAACCATTGTGACCCCAATGGGTACAACCCAAAGTATTCTCCTGCTTAATGTCCTTTTAGATTCAGCCACTTTCCTTAGGCTATACAGATAACCTAACTTTTTCAACACTTCTCAACTTAACTGCCCGTAATAATAAATACAATTAACTTTTGTCCAAACCTTGCATACCTCAAGAAATCTTGCCTCTCAAGGGAGAACAGGACTTAGGGTATCTATGGGACCTCTAAATGAAGGTCCCATGCATACAAAGAGACACATATTCCGTGGTCAGCCTTGGTATGCCATACTTTTGATATACCACAGGGGTGCCCCCTAATAGTTACATTCTACACCAAAAGAAGGACCAAGCAAGGTGGCACAGTGGTAACTCACTGGACTTGCATTTGGGAGGACCTGGGTTTGATTCCCGGTTCGGCCATCCTGATTTCGGTTTTCCATGGTTTTCCGAAATCACTCCAGACGAATGCTGGGATGGGTCCTTAAAAAAGGCTAAAGCCGATTCCTTTCCATTCCTTCCCCAATCCCTCCTCCCTGTACAACTTGCACCGTCTCTAATGATCTCACTATTGACGAGACGTAAGCCCACCTACCTACCTACGTATGAAAGGAGGGTTTATTGAAGAGGTTGCTGCATTACTGCGTGCCCAGCTTCCATCATCTCAATGCCATGGAAACTTGGCTGGGATAATTTTCTCTCCTATGTCTATATTTTAGCCAGCACAGCAATAGTGATTCCACTAAGTGAAATTAGCATATCTTTATACTAATTGTTTGATGATTTTTCCCTCCCGATATTGGAGCTGCTACAAAGCTTGTAAGGCAGAAGCAGTACACCAGCTGTGACGTGTTCGTCACATAGTGTGTAAGAGATATTTGTTATGCGCGGGTTGCCAGACAATTGCGTTTGGTGTGTTTTTTTTGTCAAAGTTGACTATACTGTCTTGTGTCCATGCATCACACAACAATTGAGTTGTAGCCTTGACTGCTAGAGCGGAGGGTAGTTTTGTGACAACTGCCATGTGGCATGCGGAGAGAATTGTTTGCTTGTTGTCGCAGAGGTGACATGTCGCAGACGTGAGAAGCTGATGAGAGGCAGTTTATCTAGGCCGGGCATGTTAGCAAGCATGTTGAGTTATGAGGAAGGTTACAGTTGACAACAGCTTGCGCCTGTGGGTTTTTGTGCTGGTCGGGCAAGAATGTGTTCTATGCAGTTGCCAGTTGTGTGCAATTTAGGTTTTCTAAATTGTACGTGAGCTAAATGTAAGTTGTAATGCTAGAGCTCGCCACATTTATAACAAGAAATCATTGCAACATGGGAAGGAGTGCTGTAGTCAAACTGGTCCGTGTGCTCGAAATGGTTGCTATGTGGGAAGCATCTGTGCTTCAGGTCATGAATGTTCATCACAACTGTGTCTCTTCCTGTACATTGATAGAAAAATGTAAGGAATTAGGATCCTGGGTGATATTCGCCTACTAGTGAGCCAGCCCAGCTGAAGTGCTGCATTGTGAGGTAGCGCAACTGCCTTGTCTCCTAAGGTATTTGTGATCAACCGCTTCGCATCTTCAGGTAATCATCTTATGAATCATTTCGCAGACAGCCTGTACCAGTTGTGAAGAATTAAGTTTAATGAGGTTGCATGATTACCTTTGTGTGAAATACCTGTCAGCATGTTGGAAATGTAACTATAAATAATCTGCACTATTCATTTTATTATTTTGCCTTACTACATGTACGTAGGAATGTATCTACATATTTTAGAGTCTTATATTAAGGGTGAACAGTCGAATGGTCAGAAATATATGGGCATTTAATATATTGCATGTACATAGGGATGTATATATTTTAGAATCCATTATCAAGAGTCCCCTGCCACACCAGTGACTCTATCACTGGTAAGTGTACAGAGTCACACACTCCAACATACACCATTCCAGAATCATAGCCAGAACCTACCTTGAGCCAGCAACCACTTAGGCCGTCCAACTCATCAGACCTAGAGAGCCGCCAAGAGCATGCCACGTGTAGTACCAGTGACGAGGCACCTTGCCACATTTTCTACATGATCAAATCCAGTGGACAATCCCATATGAATTGAACATAGTATTGTCCAGTTGCCAACCCAGACCATCAGTTTGCCAGCTACTCTGAACTGCTGACACTGAGTCTCTAAATGCAAGCCAATGACCGGCTAGAAAAGGGAATCTTTTACTCACAACTTTGCGCCATGCGTCAATGTCATGGACCACTCTGCCAATGAATATCTACAATTTACCATACTACAGGAAGAACTGAAATAAATTCTATGATTTGTGTGAAAGAACCTAGTAATACCTCAAAATGTTAAAAACCGCCAAGAGAAGTGTGACATCCTGCCTGTTCATTACATAGGTGGTGGTGCCTTTGGAACTGACAGTAATGGGTGCCTGGTAATTTACATACTTATAGACTGTTCACGATAAAGTTATAACATCTGAAAGCACTGCAAAATTTTAAATTTCAGCCCATTGGTTGTGTATCCTTTTGCATTTCAATATAAACATTGCCATGTGACTTTTAGTTAATGTTTTCATCAACTTCTCACATCTCCAATGCACATACTCATAAAACCCAAACAATAACTATTTTAACCAACACCAGAAATAAGAATTCAATTTCAGTAAATAATATTGGTTTTTTGAAAGTTGATTGATGCTCAGGAATATTTCATATTAAGATATACTACTTTTAACTCTGTTAAACCCTTCCAAAGTCATAAGATAATATACTTTGGTTTATGGTGTCAACTGAGAATTGCAGAAGAGTAAACAAAGAACTCTCCCTTTCTCCTATTATAAAAAAAATGCCAAACTGTTTTGAACATTCCTATTTAAATGCATGAATAGTTCAAACTTTAATACAAATAGAATCAAGGAAAATGTTATGCTAGTTTAAGTGCTTTGATGTTCATTCATTCATTATATTTTCACTAGGTATTAACCCAAATTATCAACATATTTGCAGTCTAACAAAATTCCTACTAAAAAAGTCTACGATTAATTGCACAATTACCTAAAAAATCTATTGTAATACACACTATGTACAAGCAAATAGCAGGCATTTCAATTACGTTACGTATCACAAAAATTATTCTAATGAAACCAACTGAACGAAAGTGAACCAAATTTTTACAGTGTACGTTCATATTACACAGCCAGACAACAAAAATAGTGCACCTCGAAGAAACCATGCAACAACCACAAAACAATGTAAATAGCAAGATTACAGGCTGGTATGCACTTAATTCCATGGTATGTTTGCATTTGACTGCAAACCTAGCAGTGGTGCTGCAAGCACCTACCAGTGGTCGTAACACTGGCATGTAGTCAGTCAAAGCGGCATTAATGTGGGAAACACCAGATAATACCAATAAAGCATACAGAGTGAAGGAGAATGCAGGGAAGATGCCAAAAGATCTTGCTTTACGCAATTGACTGACTTCAAAAGAGGACTCATAATAGGGTTGAGTTGAGAGATATGGGCAGCTCTTAACAATGAGGTCTTGAGAGCTGATGAGGGTGAAATGAAGTGGGAATGGAGCAGCACTGGAATGCAAGGGCAGGGGAAACAGGAGATCCAGAGAAAACCCACCGACCAGAAGCATAGCCTAAAACGATTCCCACTTGTGAAAATCCGGGAGTGACATGGCCGGAGATTGAACTCAGTTTGCCTTGGTTGGACGTGAGCAGTCTCACTGCTCAGCCACTGTGGCCCCAACTCGTAATAAGGTTGAAAACTACAGGATGATCATATCGCAGTACAGCCCACCATGTGGATAGTTCAGACCATACTGTCGAATGCTGTTGGGAGCAGTGAATATGTGAAGACACACATATATGGAGGACCATCTCAGGACTACCAGTTGAGAGGATCAACAGATATGCTCCAGACGCAGAGGGATACCATGGCGACCCGGTCCATGATACTGGCCAGTGTTGAGGCTCCTATGTGGTTACATTTCCTGATGCCTTGCGGAGGTCAATACAGTGGACTACCTATTTACCGTTTTTCAGGAGACTGTCAAGAAATTTGCATACATGCGGAATTTCAGTAGATGAGGGTTCTGACATGTACATCAATAAAATACTACTTCTGACCTTATTAGAATTCATGTTGAGTATAATGAAAGCTATACATTATCTGTGAATAAAGTTTAACTATTAAACACATTAAAAATGGGAATTTAAAAAAAGTATTACTGCATTAGTATTACTGTAAGCAATACATTAAAAAAACATTTCTCAACTCATTTAAATAAAAATATCACATCACAAAATAGAGTATATAATTGCTTGTAATCCGACACCCAATGCAAGTTAACCCAAAAGTTTCAAACCCTCTGAAAGTTAAAATAATGCAACATGGAATGGAAGCCAAATTTTGAATGTCTCGCATGCACTCGATCAGCTGAGAGTGCACGGAGTGGTTATTGATCGGGCAGTGTGTTCACAGCATGTGAGAAGGAGAATACCAAGCTTCAGCGGCGTGAGGAGGGAAACATCCATCCCTCCCTTTCCAAACAAGTCGGCAGCAAGAGGGAGAGTGCATGACGTCATGCTGGTTGCTAGGCAACTAGCTCCCTCCCCGCCAGCCGTGTAAGGGGAGGACACGAGCTCTTTTGAGTACCACTGAGGACAACCAAAGCTTACGCAATCACGGTTGCATTATCTACATCGATATACACAGTTACGCTGACTATGCTGTGCTCATGTGGCAAGTGTGTAGTTAAAAGTAATTAATATTATACTTAAAAAAGTGTGTTTTTGAGACAGACATGAATTTAATATGGCAATTAAATTTATTTCTTTAAAGCCTTCAATAATTAATCATTCAAAACCACGCCCTATGATTTTCCCGCACACCAATGCCTGACACGAGTTACGCTGTGTTCGGGCGCGATGCTTATGCATTATTAGAAGACAAAAGGTGTCAAATAGACCCTTACAGGATATCAGATTATTTAAAAAACATGTGTCTATTGAGATAAATTATAATAAATCCTCCTATATCCCCAAAAGAAGTTACAGAAAATTAACTTTATGCTTGGTAATACAAGTCGCTCAATGTTCAAACAATTTTTGGCGACAAAGGGAGGTTAAGTATATACTTCTGGGCATATAATTTTATTTGCGAGGATGCTGTCCGTTGAATAAAATTACTCTTTTGTATTAAAATCATGATTTTATGCCAGATATGATTAAACATTAAATTTAAGGAAAAAAAGTCCTTTAATAACAAAAGAAAACATCTTTACAAAAAATAATTCCTAATTCCTTGTTAAAATGTATTGAGTAACATTTTCAGGCAAAATTATTTGCATTGAAATACGAGTAACAATAGGTGCAACTATTTTGAGCGGTGAATAATCTTGATAAAATTTCTACATTAGCCAGTGTGTTGATAAAATTTATACGTTAGCTGGCGTGTAAAGGTGTGGAAGCAAGCATGCAGCTGAGAGAGGATGCAGGTTTTTTTGCTAGACAAAAACTTCCCCTCTCGATGGCTTGTAAGGGGAGGAAGAAAAATGCACGGCTGAGTGAGAGATGGAAAGAGAAGAGAGGGATAGAGGGTGGNGGAGGGGGAGAGGGAGAGAGGATGCAAGGACACTGCACCGGTTGCTAGGTAACCGCTTCCCCTCGTATCAGGCGTGTAAGAGGAGGTAGCATGCCAGTCCGTCAGCTGAACTGAATAGCGCCATTTCACATCCAATTAGATTTTTGCATAAACAACCTGCTTAAAAACTATCGTTGCGAGAAATCTTAGGTGACTGGACCAAAATATATATTGATCGATGATATATCTGATTAACGATAAAAGTGGGAAATGTTATCATTATTGATATAGGAATTTTGCCGGGACCAACCACTGAAAATTAACTGTGGATACGGTTTAATGGTAAATGCATTTTCGGTACATCGAGAGTCCACTGTATGTGATCCCAGAGCCCATTACATGTTCTGCTATAACTCTGCAACTGTGGTGGCTCCGTTTGTAGTGGTGCCAAGCCAGAGCAATGTAGAGTGCCAAAGACTGGCGATATGTGGTGTTTAGTGATGAGTGCTTCTTCGTTATTGGGACTGATGATCATTACGCCCGGGTGTGGGTGAACGTCACAATTCCAAACTCAGCTGTATGTGGACGAGATCCGACACCCCTACTTGCTCACATTTCTGGCAGGATTCTAGAAAGACAATGTCTCACCGTATACAGCATAGATGTCTCACCATATAAGGCATAGGTCACTCAGGACTGCCTCCATTACGTCCAAATACTACCATGGCCTGTCCGCTCCCCCGACATGTATCTGAGCATGTGTTGGACCAGTCAAAACACCAGCTGCCGCAGCGTCACAGTATCGATGAATCTTGAACACACCATCCAACAGTTAGGTTCCGTCTGCCTCAGGACAACATCCGGAATCTACTGGACTCAATACCAGATTGTGTTGCAGAATGTGTCACAGGGCGAGGGAATGAAATACACTATTGAAGATGAACGGACGGCGTACCACAGATCCATATGTAATTGCCCTGCTGCTCTGTTTTTGTGAAAATGTGCAATACTCGACTGTTTCACTACCTCTATAAAGTTTCAGTACCATCCAGTGCATCCTCCTGTGCATGCTATTTTTATTGTCTGGCGATGTATTTATAATTTGATGCAAGTTTCACGGGAAATTATCCAGAGAGACAGTTTTTACAGCATGTAACTCAAAACTTTAGAACTAACTTTCGCTTATTGTTTTTCTTATGAGAAAATCACTTTTCACTTATAAAATTTAAATGACTTTACTGGTATGGTCTTCCCTTCAACAGAATACTAACAATACAATACCTTCCTGATGAAAATATATTTTAAGAAACTGCATCCAAACATTTAAAGCAGAATTTTATTTTCCTCTATTACCTATGTTAAAGGTAAGGTATGGGCGCTAGCGCTTTACTGTTTATAGGTTCATTCAATTTATAAAGTTCAGCCAGACATTATAAAAATGTGTTAATGAGTTATAAAACTATAAAAATGTTTCATGTGCAGTATAAAACTTTTTCATGGCATTACTGTTTAAAATGAGTGATATGTAACCTAAACTGGCTTCTAGACAAGTATGATACACACACATATTTACTGAAGCTCTCAGAATTGCAAAACATACAGAAAATATGACAGAATACACTTATTAAAGTTTATTCCATTTTTAAAATTAATACACACTTCAACTGCATATAAACACATTTTCTGGATTGGCATATTATATTATATGTTGAGCCTTTTATAATGATAAAAATATATAATTGGTGTAAACTATAATGCATTTTATTTTAATATGAAGTAATTTTTCTCTTTATATTTGTCCTAATTCACATGTGTGTTAGCACCTCGAACACTGGTGTAACCTCCCTCTATCGAGAAATTTCTGGCTATGCAACTGGTTAAAACAAAGCAAAGAACTACCACTTCATTGAGAAATGATATAAAAATGCTCTATTAATTACATTTGTAATACTTTACTTTAGGAGTTGCGAACTGACACTTAAAAATCACATTTGTCATGAAATATTGTTTTGTTGATATGGAAGCACACACAAGAAAAAAAAACTAAAACAATGGACCAGGTAACTTGAATGATGCCAATCATGATGTGAAATAGTTACAAACACAAATGTGTTACAGTCATGCCCATTTTTATGTATGTAACCTGCACGTAACAAAAAGAAAGTGTTTTACAGACGACAAAATTATTCAAAATTGTGACTATCAAGGAGTTAAATATGAAATTACTTAAAGTAATTTGGTACCAATGTAACTTTGAGAATTGCTGTCATTGCTTATGTTAATATGTATGCAGTTATGAGCAGTGATTTCTTTCAAAAGTGCTTACTTTACAATGAACAGCCTAAACCTACCATGGCCAACACAGCTCTGTAGAATCCAGAAAATGTGACACAAAGTAAACTACCCTCTTTGATTATACATTCTGACATTGGAATTGTTGAAGAACACTACGCACAATATATTTCATTAATGCTAATTAAATTAGTTATACACACTTTCTGGTTATTGGCATTTCGCTAAAGAATTTAAAAACCTTATATTTAAATGCTGGATGTTTTTGACACACATGAGTGGCACTGGTGTCATCTTTTGTTTCCATTAATACAACTAACATTGCATATATTCTAATTCACAGCCAATGCCAGGCATGGATAGCAACTGCTCTGTGAATTACCTTGCTTTAAACTGCATGCATAATGCATATTGTCCATGCAAAATAGTGAAGCCATATGCCAGCAGAAAAAGCATTAGGGATGCCTGCCATGGTTATGTACAATATAAAATGGCTTTAAGATGTTTGCATAGCAGGATCATGCAACCAAAGTCAATATCATGCAACCAAAATCAGAATCTTGAGGCTTGCTGGGTTGATAATTGTTAAAAGTACTCATTTAAAGTTTGCACTATTTGACCTGTGATTTAAGTTTAGCATATAAAGTATATTCCTGATTAACTCATTCCCTCAATGCAGGTTTTAAGTCTGCCAGCCTTCCCATCAGAGAACAATATTGTACCCATATAAAGTTGGTGTGGGGCAGGCACAAATCCAGAGAGTTGAAGTTTAGGGAGGGGGTGTGATGGTAATGAAGGTGCAAATGAATTATTTGCCAGTATGGTGTACGTGTTTAGGGGTAACTCTGAAGGAAAATTTTAAAATTGTGGAGACTGAAATATTTAAATTGAGGTATCATCAACTCTCGTATTGTCAAGGTTTTTAAAACAAGTTTCACCAAATAATGGTGTGCTAATGTTTATGTCAGTAAGTTTGGTTGCAATGCACAAATATTTCCATTCATGTTTTAGTAAAAATTACACGGATAATATTTTAATCTAAACTAATAGCTGAAGGTTTTTCTAAATAATGTCTCAAGTAAGGACATGAAACCATTTTACAAACTTTAGGATATTTCTTCTGAAAAGGTGATAAATGTTTTGATTAATAATTAAATATAAATAAAACACACTAAATGTAAATAGTGCAGATAAGAAACCAAGATGAGACAAAAAGGATATTCACAAAAATTAGCAGTATGTTAAAATAAAATAGGTTACAATGAAAAAGATAAGCTTTTTTTGCTTATAAAATACATTCCATTCTGCTGGTCTCCTTTGTTGCAAAATAAAAACTGACACTTTCTACAGAAGTTAAGTATCGCTAGTCCATTAACTTGGGTCTTTGCTAGTATATCATAACCTAGTATTCTGTCTTTTCAAAGTTTTTAAATCCTTTCCACTGGCAAGGTGACATGGAAATTTAAAGAAATTTTGAATGCTTGAATACAGTTCTTCCAATGAGGCAAGATTAAATCAAGAGCATTTTATGGGGGGTAAGTGAAGAAATTTGGGCAGCTCTTAACAGCGAGGTATTGAGAGCCAAAGAGCATTTGATGGTATGTCATTTTCCACCTCCTTGTACCTTTTAAAATTTAACGAAGGAAACACTACATATACTAAGTAGTTTTTCCATAGAATGCTTTCTGTTCATCGCAAGAAGCAAACTATACTTAGAGTCAATTTTATTTACATATACTTTACTGAATGTGGAAGTTGGTTAGCTATGATGACAGACTACAAAGCATGAGTTTCTTTGGAAAATATATGATTTAAATATTCCACTATATGCCCCAGAATGAGAATATAGTTCTGCAGAATTACTTAGCAGGGTTTGTTGAGTAATGACTGTCTCAGTGGGCTAGAATTTTTACAATGAGAGGAAACAACTCATTTCCAAGTTCTTCAGGTATCCCATTTGTTGAAGAGACGAGCATTTTGCTGTACGTATGTGATGTACCATGTACTGAAAAAATACTGTGTATCTGCTTGTAAACCTTGTGCAATTAAAGGCTTTGACAAGCCAAAAAAAATTTGTTAATACTTTTTATATCTCATTACCTAAGCTAAAGTCCAGCCAACAAACTAGAGAGTGAAAATGTAAGATTATATAAATGCCTAATTCATTGATAGTTAACCAATTATAGTTAATAAATATTGAGCGGTCTTTCAATTTGTTAGAATTAGCAGAATATTGAAAATAACCCAATTTATATTTTACTAAATTTTAGGTGCTAATGAAATAAACCAATTTAATGTAAAATACAGGATAACATAAGTGAAATATCAACTTCGACAGCTCTTTTATAACCTTATGAGTGCAGAGAAATTTCTTTCCTCAACACCAAAACAGCTTTTGCTCAGAATAAACACAGTTTTCAACAACCAACTTGAGGAAAAATTTAAAGCAAGGATTAACAACTATGATGACATTTATAAACAACAGGTCATAATATTCAAAACAAAAAAATATTGATGTAACAGATGAAAGTACTCTGTTAGGTTGTAATGATGCAATATATTAATTATCAGGATAACTGGTTAAATTTCTTTTGTTTCGCGAGACTTCGTAATGTTTTATCGGGATTTGAATTAAAGCTGGGGGAGTTAATTTATCGTGGTAGTTCGTTTATCGGGCATACGTTTGCCGTTTCAGGAAATCAAAGTTTTTGTTACATGTCAGCATTAGAAGATAAAATCCTTTCCAAACTGTAGACGACAGTTTTTATTCAAGAAGGTTTCAGAAGGTTTCATTATCTTTTACCGACGATGCAGTTTGGATGGCTACACAGTTTGGCTGGAGTGGGAAAGGGATGCCGGCCCACGCCATGCCTTTATCTGAGGAGAGGGGGAGCGATAGGCATTCAGTAACAAATACTGAGTGTGCCTATCGCCGGCTAGCAGTAGACAACCAGCACTCGCAGAGGCCGCGCCGGGCGTGGCAAATAACCCCCACACCAGCAAAATTTGTCATGCTTGTTTATTTCTCTGCCGGTGTGGGAGGTCGCTATCTGTATTTTCTTCTTGCGATGCAAGTTTTCAAGACTTAAATAAACAATAAACCACTGTGGCGCCCTCTCTGTTTGTTTGTCTGTGAAGCTGTTCGTGACTCTGCATACCTGACGATTGTCTGTGAACTGTTTTATTTAAATGATAAATAAAAGTACAAAGTAATAAACAGAAACTGGACTTTAATTAATTTTAGTTTTGACACCTTAAAGTTTCATACTTCTACTGATTGTGCTAACTGAGCTGTAACTTCCAACGTCGATCCCAGACGTTGCAATGTTACAAACATGGCTGCCCAGCCATGCTACGAATAACCACCAACTGAGTTGTGTTTATAAACATCACATCGAAGCGCCACTTCAGAAGTTACCGGCAGATGCAGAAGTTCCAGGTACCTACCAGACAACATTCACCAGCAGCAGCAGTAAAACGGTAAGAAGTCAACATTTCACGTCGGGAAAAATTCATCAGTCAAGCCATTCAACCAAGTAATGACGTTGTTTGTTTAATTAATGTCAAGGTTAGGTATTGTGTAAATTTTATAAATAAGGTTACGTAATGTCACATAAATTGAGTAGAAATCGTAGCAAGTCTGACACGAAATTATATTTAGGATCAGTAAATATTCAATAAGGAATAGAAATGACGCATTGCTCAGGCAGTGAGGTAGGTCTAAATAAAGAAATAGCCGATAGCGATTTGACCAGAGATAAAGTAGCTATGGGAAAAGCCCCAGAATCTTCACAGGAAACACCTAACCTTTACAATATTCTGTTGTCTTTACAGAAAGGAGTAAAAGAGATTGCAGAACAGAGGGATAAAGACATTGCAGAATAGAAACATGCTAGAAAACTGGGGGGTTGAAATGGAAAATAATAGGTTAGGAAACATATCAACATTAACCGCCCCAAGTAATGATGATTAAAACAGCAATGAAGTAAACAATAAAGTTAATATTGGTTGTGACAATGAACGTAAAGAGTTTTATACTGCGGGTAGAAATGCAGAAGTTATTGGTTGTGACAATGAAAGTACAGATTATTATACTGAGGGCAGAAATGCAGAAGTTATAAGTGAAGAGAGTCATACTGGAGGTAAATTAAGAGAGAATCAATTGCTGAGGCAGATTAATAATTTTGAAAAGAGTGTACCTAACTGTTGTGAAGTCAGTAAGTCGATGATAAATGTAATACAGGAAGAGAGACTTCAGGTTTAGGGGGTACAGCAAAATGGTTATAATGAAGTAAAGCAGCGATTGGAATCAGCTGTTAAGTTGCACCAGGTAAGGGTTGCTGAGAGCACAGTGCAAATAGTAAAAGGTTATAAAGAGAGTAGGCGGTACCTAGAGTGAAACATGGCTCTGACATATTGTTCAGGAAAAGTTTTGAAAGGAGAAATAAAAGATTGAACCAAAGGGTCACAAAAGTAGTGAGAAAAAGAAAAGGAAAAAGAGGGGTAGATTTCAGATTACTGACCAGTTCATGGTTATTTTGCAGAATAATTGTGAGACAGTGTGTTTCTGTTTGTATGTTTTAAAAGAGAAATGTACAATAAATTGTCAGTATGAATGTTTAATACTAATGTTAAAGAAAAATAGGGATAAAGTAATAACAGCAGTACAGTGCAAGAGTGTTTCTGTTTAAGAATATTAAAAATAATGTGATATTGTCAAGAACATTTTATCATCATATATATATATTTTAAAATGTAGTATTTTGTACTTAATCAGTGCTGAATAGATTACAACTTGTAACCATAGTTTTAATTTTGATATAATGTCAGGAAATGGATATGCCATCATTGTAAATGTCTGGCAAATTCCATGTAACTGTGTAGAACNATATTTTAAAATGTAGTATTTTGTACTTAATCAGTGCTGAATAGATTACAACTTGTAACCATAGTTCTAATTTTGATATAATGTCAGGAAATGGATATGCCATCATTGTAAATGTCTGGCAAATTCCATGTAACTGTGTAGAAGTCAAGCAACATAGGTAATAATAATAGTATGCTGACTGCAGTTTTCTTGAAGTTGGTTGCAACATAATAATATTACAGAAACACTCAAAATGTTAAAATTTTGGTCTTTAGGAGGGAGCCATAATGTTTATATTATTTTTAAAGATTTGATGGCAAAAGCAATGTTTGCTTTATGCTTTTAACAACTCTAATGTATACACTTCTGTCTAATTTGTGTCGGGTGTATAAGTAATCTGGATGAATTGTTTATATTACTTTATAACCATTACAAACTAAATGAACTTTTGTGTGCATTTTATTTGGAATTTAGTGATTTTGTTACTTGTTCAAGTTTGGCATTGTCATGTGTGAAAATTTAAGTTTTTATTCAGAATGTCTTAATGGCATTTTCAGTTACAGGTGAGTGTAAAATAAGCTCAGAATACAGTATTTGTTCAGTAGCATAACAGGGCTGTTTCATGAAAATTATGTACATAAAAGGCTGTTGGTTTTTCTGAGACTTGTTTAGAACTATGGTTAACCATTTTGGGATAAATTATTGTATTTGTGTATGGGTATACAAATTCAGGAAATGGATATGTAATTATTATAATGTATCTCCAGTTGTATTATTTATTCTGTATTAGCAGTAGTAGGATATACTAATGCATTTTGGAGAAAGTATCATTAAGGAAACTGTTCTAATACATTCCTTTTTCTGGTTAAATTTATCAAGTGTAAACAGTGGTATTGAGCAAATAAGCTATGAGCAGAGTTATTATGTAATGGTTTTGTTTTTTTTAATTGTTTTTGTAATTACGAGGATTTATTTAAGCAGAGTACCGAACAAAAGAGCTAAATAGGAGAAATGCATATAAATAAGTTTTGTGTTTTTCCATATGAAAATTGTTAAAGTTTGTTGGAAGCCAACTTGAAATTATACTGTATGTTAATGTAAGAATCATATAATTTTACTGTTATTTTACACATTCAGAGTTGATAAATTTAAGTAATGAAAAGGATAAAATTTTAGAATGCAGTACATGTCGTCTAAATCTACAAAGGTTGATGTAGTTGAGATGTTGTATTGTGTTAAGCCTTAAGAACAAACATAAGTAAGGTTAAGAGGTTGCTCCAGTGTATGGTGTCCTTGGATCAATAACACAAGGAGTAAGTTTTGAATGGGACAGGTCTGAGGCCCTTTTTTTATTGTCAGCACTGGCCTAATGAAAGGCAGTCAGTGGCTTTTATAGTTTTGGGCAGACCTGGGTCCCCTTTTGTAAGTGTTGTGTGCTGATCCCAGCGAGGAACCAGAGTAGCGAGCAGCCCATTAGGAATCATCAATGGCATAGGTTGAGTACACCCTCAACCACACATTAGAGAACAACATATAACTAATTGCAATAAGTGCCATATATTATTTTCTTGCAGCATTCCAGTAGATATCTTGTCACTCTTCCTTAACATATGAAGAGTATATTTTTACTATGTAAATGAGTTTGATTACCAAATATCAAAAGTAAATTATAAACTTCAATTGTTGGTAAAGAGCAGACGCACAGTGGTTTGCAGGGTAGCCACATACAAGATAAGGTTTTGATTTGGGAAAGATTTCTTCAAAATCCATCCCAAACCGAGGGGGGTAATTTTATGATGAAATATATTAATTATCGGGATAACTGGTTAAATTTCTTTTGTTTCGCGAGACTTCGTAATATTTTATCAGGATTTCAATTAAAGCCAGGGGGGTTCATTTATAGTGGTAGTTCGTTTATTGGGCATACGTTTGCAGTTTCAGGAAATCATAGTTTTTGTTACATGTCAGCATTAGACGATAAAAGCCTTTCTGAACTGCAGTCAACAGTTTTTATTCTAGAAGGTTTCATTATCTTTTACCAACGATGCAGTTCAGATGGCTACGCAGTTCGGCTGGCATGGGAAAGGGATGCCGGCCCACGCCATGCCCTTATCTGAGGAGAGGGGGAGCGATAGGCATTCAGTAACAAATACTGAGTGTGCCTATCGCCGGCTAGCAGTAGACAACCAGCACTCGCAGAGGCCGCGCCGGGCGTGGCAAATAACCCCCACACCGGCAAAATTTGTTGAGCTCGTTTATTTCTCTGCCGGTGTGGGAGGTCGCTATCTGTATTTTCTTCTTGCGATGCAAGATTTCAAGACTTAAATAAACAATAAACCACTGTGGCGCTGCTCTCTGTTTCTTTGTCTGTGAAGCTGTTCGTGACTCTGCATGCCTGACGATTGTCTGTGAACTGTTATATTTAAATGATAAATAAAAGTACAAAGTAATAAACAGAAACTGGACATTAATTTATATTAGTTTTGGCACCTTAAAGTTTCATGCTTGTACCGATTGAGCTAACTGAGCTGTAACTTCCAAAGTCGATCCCAGACGCTGCAATGTTACAAGGTATTACTAAAATTTGAAACACTATTCTAGCAAGTATTACACAAGTAAAAAAGAAAAAATTTTGTGCAGTATAACAATTTTTAACCACACATATAAAAAAATTTAGTGTCTATTAGTTACATACAGCACAAATAAAGCGCCCAAGTTTGTCAACAGATTCTGACCAAAAATCAAACAACACTTTACTATACTGCTCAACTACTAAAACATTTTATCTAATTGAATTTCATAAATAAATTGGCCAGTAGTTGCACATGAATAAAAAATATATTCACAGACACTTATTTTTGTAGAAGTAAATTAGTCTGAATTCTGTCGATGAACTAGATGCTCCCAAATAAACTCTCAGTTACATTCTTTCATGTAATGTAATTCAAACAAAGTCCCTCCATTTTCTACAAAACCATGTGCTCTGTTAACAAAACCCACTTTATTTGTTTTGTTACTTTGCACTACCGGAATACAAATAATGCAATAAAAGGTCCAAGAGCAGATCATGAAATGATTGTCAGGATCACAGAGATGTCTGGTAGAGATGTGGTGTTCTGGTGAAGCTACATGTCACTGGATGGTGGATAAAAAAGCCACTAGTTCTGTTCATGTTTATTTGACAATCAAACATCTTTCTGTTCTGGTGATATGTTGGGGTTGTTATCATGAATTTCACATTAAATGCATTGTTCTGATGACTGTTCATATACACCACATGAGGAGCGATGGTATGTACCTCTTATGACATATATTTATGCATTATCGTACAAAACTTTTAATGTTTGCATATCATCTTTTGTTTTTCCTTTTACAATGCTACCATTTTGAAAATAACATTCTGAAGTATTAAACTGACATAAATGCAGGTCTCCTGCAATACCATTACTAGTGTGCGATATTTGGTGGGAAATGGTCTAGTTAGTAGCTCCTCAGGTAACTCTTTTTATGTAAATGGCCAATGAGAGGCAATTAATAAGTATATTAAATAATGTCCACCTTATACACTGCACTAAACAAACCATCAGAATAACAAGTTTGATTATACATCTCAGTAGTTACTAATAGTGGGCAGATGTAATAATGTGATATGTCTATATACTGGATTGTAGATTGAAATATACAAGCAACAATGAATGAGAAACAATGCTGCCATGTTTGTATGATACAGATGCATACTTAAAAAAAATTTTAACTGGTAAAACACACATACAAACTTTACAAGATCAGACAGATAAGCCAAAAAATGTATCACCGAAGCATTAATACATGTGATAATATTGAATACAGTATATTAGTTTCCCAAACATTCAAATTAACCTAAAATCTGCCTTCATCTACTATATACGTAGATACTTGAACATTTTTAGGAATCTCATAATTGCTTGACAGTAGACAACTTATATACTGATACTGTTAATAACAAACTGAAATAATATGAATAAATTAACATTAACAAAATACAAAGAGAAATGCATAAATACCATTTTTTTGATTTCTTAAGGCTGCTACTAATGTTGGATCAACTCTGCAATTGAGTCCAGCTGCTGATGCCATTTCATTAACAACCTATAAAAAAATGCATGTAAATAATGGAAAATGTACACACAAAAAAAAATCAGTGTGAAACAGTATAAAGATTGCTAACACACATGACTATCAAATAGAGAGAGTTCTGTCTCAAGAAATCCTACATGGATTAACTTCAAAAATTAACCCATACATTCAAATTCTATACAATTATACAGAGAATGTTATATAACCATTCTAATATTAAAAAATCTAATGCAAGCAAACTGAACCACTTGTAGTTTCCATTTACACTGGCCTTATTAACATAATATACTTTTAATCTTTTTAATGGTAGAACAGTTAAATTATCAAAATGTAAAAGAAAATAATTTGAAACCATCACAGGTTGTGTGTACGAGTGAAACTGTATTTCCACATCTTTGAATTTCAGGCTTTTTTAGAAACTCTGCAATATATATTTTCAATGATTACTAATTAAGCAATAACATATTTCCAGTATGACAAAATAAATCAAACTGAGAAACATAAGAACACGGAGCAGGCTATAAAATTTATACTTTTATACTAGTATTATTAGCTCGCTTGCATGACCTCTGCCGGTGAGTGGAAGAGGAGGATAGTGTGTCGTGATACGATAATGGGTGGCAAGTCAATGGAATGTTTTGAATTACAGGCGAGCAATAGAATCAAGAAGAGCGTATCTGTTACACAAAGCATCCAATCGCGCATACCCCTTTTGCGGCGTGTGCTACTGACCTTGGTTATATTGAATTTCTGCATTTATCTGAAGAATTTTCTAGTGGTTTACTGCCCTAGTTTCTCTCAGCTGCACTCAGGGTGCAGCAAACCTTCCAGAGGCTATAAAAATCGCATTGGTCCTCAGAGCCGGGAGTTGTCGTAGTTGATGAGTGGCTGGAGTTTCAGCAATAGATGACAAGCGAGAAGAGAAGTGGGCGGCAAGGGAAATGACCAGCGGGAGAAAAATGTGTGACTGCAAGCATTGGCGCAGTGAATTGTGCGACTGGCAGGATGGACCATTGGCCTGGATACATTAGTGAAAGACATTACAAATGATGGCAATAGATAGACAGAAAGTGTGTTAATAAGGAGTACGAGTTAATTGGCTATAACCAAATGGGGACATTAAGAAGGATGTTAATTAGAGTTGAAATAGACATTAAATATTGTGCTCACTGAGAAATAAAAAGAGTAATAGTGGAGATAGATAAACGCTGTAAATAATAACTGTATGAATATTTTAAAATAAAATTTAGATATTTCTTTTTTATTAAGACCTCCATCCCTCATGAACTCAGATACACTCTTCAGACGTCTTGTAACACCAGTATCAGAAGTGGGATGGAGGCAAATATGTATTAATCTGATGTAAATCAGTTACACAATAGGTTAGCAATTAATGATATTAGGTCAAATTAATTAATTTTAATAGCTGTACGTGAAAATAAGCAAAACTGTTTTATACATCCGTCACAGTGAACGAGCATTGATTGAGGGAGTAAGTACCCAAATTATTAGTGTAAAAGAAAGTGTAAAAGAAACTGTAAATACCCAAATTAGTTATGAAATAAATAGTGTAAATGAAAATGTAAATAGCCAGATAACTAATGTAAGTGAGTTAGTAGATAATAAAATAGACACTGTAAATGAGAAAGATTCCAGGAAAATAGACAATGTTAATGAGAACATTGACAAGAACATAGACACTGTAAATGAAAATATAGACAGGAAAATAGAAGGCATTAGTGAGTTAGTGAATACGAGAATGGACAGTGTAAATTAAATAGTGAACAGTGTAAATAACAGGATGGACAGTATCAGAGGAAGAATGGACAGTGTGTGTAAAAGGATGGACAGAATCGAGAATTAATTAAAACAGAAGATCTGTGCATTAGAGAAGGAATTGTGTGAATCGCTTCTGAAACGGAGTTCCACTATCACCACACTGGTAGCCGACAAGAAAGGGGATGCAGTGCAAACTATAAAAAAACAGTAACTTCGGAGGATAGTCGGCAGCTCTGCAGCATTGGCATCGCGCAACCTAGAGAGGAGAAGGTGCTCTCAAGCGCACTTATTACGAAAGGCCAGACTTCATGGGAGGAATACCAACACCAGTTTGAAATAGTCGCCACCCTGAATGGCTGGTCAGCCAAAAGCGGGCTTATTACCTTGTAGTTGTACTGAGAGGCCCCGCACTGAGCATACTACAATCTCTGCCAGAGCGACATCAACTGGAGTACCCAACACTGGTGTCAGCCTTGGAGCTAGGTTTCAGAGACCTGTATCTGCGACATGCCCAACATGCACAGCTGCGAAGCTGCACCCAGCAACCAGGAGAGCCACTGCAGGAGCTATGGCAAGACATCGTGCAGTTGTCTCAACTATCTCTGGAAGGGTGTTCCGAGGAGGCGCGCGACATCATCGCAGTCGACTTCTTCATCGATGCCATCGCTGACACAGAGGTACAGCAAGCAATACGTCTGGCTGCTCGCACAGAATGCAGGATGCCCTGACCCAAGCACTGGAGATGAACTCAGCAAGACAGGGGACTGCATCCTGACGTCCAATACGGTCAGTGACACTGAGCGAAGACGATGAAGACAGAATAACAAAGACACTGAAGGAGTTGCAGACGACTATGAGGGACACTGCTTCCAGGGCCCGTGCTACAGAGCCTCGTCGCCCCCCAAACAAACGGCTGGAGTGTTGGTCATGTGGACAACAGGGGCACCTGAAAGCATACTGCCCACAACAACAGCAGAAGCAGTAGCAAAAAAAGAGGCAGCGAGGGGCAGGTGAGAATACAGCACATTCAGAAAACTTGTAAACACCTATCTTAGGGGGTGAAGGTCAGTGACTGCTGGAGGGAAAGCCCCAATTTTCCTACAGGTATGGTTGGTGAAACAGGATTGGGATGCAATACTGGTGGAGGGGAGCCTGAATGATGTTCCTTGCCAGATGGTTGTCGACACTGGGGCTACCATAACAGTAGTAAGACCACACATCCATGGGAATTCCCCCTAGCGATTGCCCAACAACAGCATTGAATGATGCTATTTGACTACAGTAACAGGTAAGACCACACTAGTAAGAAGTAAGAGGAAAGTGATCTTGAAGCTTGGTGACCTTAGCATAGACGTTTACATAGCAGAAATAGAGGATGAAAGACTTTCGGGGCTTGATGTATTATGTAGGCTGGGGTGCTGTATCGACACTCGACTTGATGTGCTATGGGTAGGCAGTATAGAGTTGGTGATGTCAACACGGCATGATTTGTTATCCCCAATTAGCTGCCCAGTAGTATGTGGTTAACCCACTGTGCTGCCCGCTTCTAGTAAAATTGTCATTATAAGCAGTTGTCAAGGAAAATTTGTCAGGTATTTGGGGCTAATTGAGCCAGTAGAGAGGGTTGGCATCCTACCAGGTAATGTCATTGTAGCAAGGACTTTGGTCTCTCCTAATTCTGACAGTTTTCCAGATAGAATGATAAATTTGTCATATAGTGCCATGTGTCTTGAGGA
>NQII01001507.1:449346-480352 GCA_002778355.1 Clitarchus hookeri
GGGCCATGATAGGTGTTTGGAAGCAGGTCACACAGGTACTTCCACAAGTTCCAGAAGATTCTAGAATAGAAACAATAGAATTTCCTCTACCAGAAGTACTGGATGAGCTGCTAGTAAGAACAAGATAAAATCTCAACTGGCGCCAGGAGAAGGCTGTCTCAGAATTACTGCAGAGAAATAGGGATGCCTTCCTCTGTGGAACAAATTATCCTTATAAGGACTAAAGACAACTGCCACCACATAGATACAGCAGATGCTAGGTCCATAAAGCAGCCACCAAGACAACTGCCACTAGCTTTGCATGAGTTAGTTAAGGAATTCTGAAGGAAATGAGGGAGTTAGATGTGAAAGAACCATCGGTTAGTCCGTGGTCATCACCCATTGTAATTCTTAAGAAGAAAGATTTCTCTCTGAGGTTTTGTGTAGATTATCGCCAGCTTAATAATGTGTCAAAGAAAGACTCTTATTTGATTCCAAAGATAGATGACACATTGAACAACCTAGCAGGTTCGCAATGGTTTTCTACTTTGGACATAAAGAGTGGGTACAAGCAGTGCGAGGTGGCCCCAGAGGACCACGAGAAAACAGCATTTTGTGTTGAAGGGAAAGGAACATGGCAGTTCAAAGCTATGCCTTTTGGGGTGTGCAATTCCCCCCACACCTTCAAACGCTTGATGGAAAAAGTCCTGCTTTTAAATATCTGCCAAGTTTACCAAGAAAACATCATTGTGGCGGGAAGGACATTTGAAGAGCACCTATCATACTACAATTCTATATTCCAGAAAGTGGCCGCAGTCAACTTGAAACTAGTTCCTAAGAAGTGCCACGTGTTCCAAAAGAAAATTAATGTCTTGGGACATGTAATGTCGGCCCATGAAATTGGAACAGATCCCGAGAAGACCAAAGCAATACGAAATTGGCTGACACCAACTGACAAAACTGAAGTCAGGAGTTTTCTGGGATTATGTGTATATTACTGTAAATTTGTACCTGGGTTCGCCATGATCACCAAGACACTATGTGAACGGACTAAGGCAAAAAGAAAATTTTATCAGACCACAGATTGCAAAGATGCTTTTAGTAAGCTGGAGGAAATTCTGGTATCTCCACCAGTCCTGGGTTTTCCAAAAAATGAGGGGGTGTTCATTTTTGGATACTGATGCAAATGATGTAGGCATTGGTGTTGTGTTATCTCAAGTTCAGGTTGGGAAGGAAAGATCACTATAATACTTTAGTAAGGTATTGCATAAGCCTGAGAGAAATAACTGTGTCACATATAACAAGCTTCTGGCCATTGTGAAGGCAATTTCACACTCCCACCCTTACCTTTATGGCAGACATTTTATTCTGAGAACTGACCATGCTTCATTGCACCGGCTGCTAAATTTCAAGAACCCCAAAAGTCAAATAGCCCGGTGGATATGCATCTTCAAGAATAGGACTTTGAAATACAGCACAGATCTGGATGCCTCAAAGCAATGCAGATGCAGATGCAATTTCTAGGAGGCCATGTAAGCCATTCTGACATCATTGCAAGCACCAGGAAGAAAAGAGTAGTGAATCGCTGAAGGTACTGAGGATAAGAATTCTAGGTTCTTTATCTTGTGATTGGTCACCTACCTGGAGTGATAAGGGCATTAGGAAAACTCAGCTAAATGATCCCACTTTACAGCCATTATTAAAAAGGAAAGAAGCTGGCTGTTGGCCAAAATGGAAGAGATATCTAGCCTGAGCACAGCAATCAAAGCATACTGAGCACAACGGAATTACCTTGTACTGAAGAATGGCGTACTATACAGAAACTGGGAAAGTAATGATGGAAAACACACTAATGCAGCAGCCAGTGGGCACTTTGGTGTTAATAATAAGATACTCGACCGAGATACACTGAGATTCTACTGTCTTCTTTGTTGGGAGGACATTGAGAAGTGGTGCCGATTGTGCGATACCTGCACCGCCAGGAAGGGCCCAAGGACTAGAGCACAAGGTCACCTTCAGAAATACAATGTTGGAGCACCATTCAAGAAAATAGCAGTAGATATTCTGGGTCTCTTGCCTGTCACAGAGAGAGGTAATCTGTATCTACTGGTGGCCCAAGATTACTTTACTAAGTGACCTGATGTCATTCCCCTCCCAAACCAAGAAGCACGTACTGTGGCAGATGCACTTATAGAGCAAGTCTTCTCAAGGTTTGGGGTGTCACTAGAACTCCATTCTGATCACGGAAGAAACTTTGATTTTGCAGTGTTCCTGGAGGTAACAAAGATTCTGGGGATGAAAAAATCTAGGTCTACAGCCTTACACCCTCAGTCGGATGGAATAGTCGAGAGACTTAACCGCACTTTTGAGCAGTACCTGTTTATCTTTGTGGCAGATAACAAATAGGACTGGGATTCAAAGGTGCTATTGTTTCATCTTACTTACCTCTTGGCAGTTCACAAGTCTACAAGGGTAACACCGTCAAGGATGCCGATTGGAAGAGAACTATGCCTTCCTAGTGACCTGCTGTTTGGCCGACCGATAGAAGAGGAATCTGCAGCCCCTGATTATGCCAGCAAATTACATAACAGACTCGTTGGCATCTATGATTTTGCTCGGCAGCACCTCAGAATAAATAGTGACAGGATGAAGACGTGGTATAAGAGAATGTCAGGCGAGGTATTTCAAGAAGGACAACTGGTGTGGCTGTACAACCCGCAGTGGAGAAAAGGATACTACCCGAACCTAGAGAAATGTTGGGAAGGCCCCTACAGGATTCTGAAGAACATCAATGATGTGGTCTTTAGGATTTGTCGTCAAGGCTCTCGGGTGAAGCCGAAGGTTGTTCATATCGACCGACTGGCACTCTATGAAGGTCCAGATGTTGTAGAGTCTGTTTGGGATCAACAGACTTGAGGAGGGGCAGTGTTATGCACTCGCTTACCGTGACCTCTGCCGCGCAAGTGAGCGAATGAGGAGGACAGAGTGTCATGACATGATAATGGGCAGCAAGTAAATGAAATGTTTTGAATGACAGGCAAGTGATAAAAACCAAGAAGTGCGTATCTGTTACACAAAGCATCCCGCCACGCATACCTCTGCATGGCGCAGTGATATCCCTTTTGCGGCGCGCGCTACTGAGCATGGTCGTGTTGAATTTCTGTGTTTATCTGAAGAATGTTCTAATGGTTAACTGCCCTAGTTTCTCTCAGCTAGACTCAGGGTAAAGTGAACCTTCCAGGTCAAGGCCAGTGGCTATAAAAAGCATGTTGGGCCTCCAAACCGGAAGTTGTCGTCGTAGTTGATGAGTGGATGAGTGTCTGGAGTTTTAGCAATAGACTACGAGCGAGACGAGAAGCACGCGGCAAGGGAAGTGACCAGCAGGAGGAAAATCTGCAACTGCGAGCATCAGCGCAGCGAATTGTGCAACTAGTAGGCTAGACCATTGGAATGGATACGTGAGTGAAAGACATTACAAATGATGACAACAGATAGACTGAATGTGTGTTAATGATGAGTATGAGTTAACTGATTATAACCAAACAGAGACATTAAGAAGTACGTTAATAAGAGTTGAAATATACACTAAATATTTTGCTAGCTGAGAAATAAAAAGAGTAATAATGGAAATAGCTAGATAATTGGTGTAAATAATAGCTGTGGGAATAAATTTAAATCAAATTTAGTTCCTTTTATTTTTATTAAAAGATTCATCCCTCATGAACTCAAATACGCCCTTCAGGCATCTTGTAACAATACAAAACTGACGGTGTAAATTCACAATTATATACAGCAAACCTGCGATAACTCTGACTTTTTTGGAAATTCACATCTGTATTGTGGAATATATATACATACATTAAAAGTGACAATAAAAATAGCATTTAGTTTTGTTTAAACACTGTTGCAGATATTCTTTAAAAATAATCAAGCGCAATCACTTAATAGATGCATTGCAAACATCCTGTCAAGCGGCTCAGCCCGTCGCCATGTTTGGCCACCTACAAAGTCAGAGACTAGGTGAAAGTCATCTGCCAGCTGTGTTGTGGATGCAGTATACTGTACAACCAATTCCTCACTGTTGAACTACATTGCCTTGAAAGTTAAAACTATACTTTTCCCATGACTTTTGGGTTGTTGGGGTCAAATTCAGTCTGTCTCTATTTTAGAAAATTTCCTATGAATTGTGATGCTTTATAAAATTGGGCCTTTGCTGTTAACTTATCTTTATATTCTTTGCATAAGTAACTGTTCTATGATTCCATATTACTGCCACAAAAACACCGGATTTAAGATTTTGAATAAATTTTAATCTGTCTGCAACACTCAAAAGTTCTGTACTTTCTACTAGGTTCCATTGTGGTTCCCTAACATGCAACTATCTTAATGTGCAGAATGGCATGATATGTTTACAATGATTTATGTGCCCTGAACTTGCAAAGCGGCTGGAGGGACACACCCCAGATAACGGCATATACAGTTGCCGTAAGGGCGAGACCTGCCAAGTCCAGGTCAGGTCAGCTGGAGGTGCAGGACCAGGAGGAGTCAGAGGCAAGTCTCGTACACTGCAAGGAGAGGATGCAGCGTGAGAGGGACTTAGCATGCACCCATCAGGCAGCATACATTGCAGGTCATATGCCCACCAACTCCTGCCTCCCTGAATATTCCTGGACAGGTACATGTGCGCATATCCCCTGTCAGCATGGCAGACAGTTTTGCACGGGACTAGCCCCCGTTGGCTGGGCCCGGGGACCTACGTAGATTGTGCAGGTGCTCCATCCTACTGCAGCTCTGTGATGGTAGGCCACAGAAAATCCACTGCAATGATCAGCATGCAGCAAATAACCCAGTTGGTGACTGCGCTGGGCCAGGCGCAGACACCCTCCCCCTCCCTGAGCCGTGTGAACCAGAGGGAGGAGTGGACTCAGCGACAGTGTTTGCGACCCCTACCTGCGCAGAACCTCAGGACAGCAGGGTCGACACACCCGTTACGCCTACGGCTTTTGGGGGGGTTTTCACCTAAAGACTCTACATCTAGGGGCATCGGGCTTGCCACCCCCACCTGCACAGGGACTCTGCGGGGTATAGACTGTTCCTTGACCTCATCCCTGGATTTTATTGGTTTCCTGCCAGAGGACTCCGAATTTAGACCGGTGGCACATGGGCCACTCTGTGGTGCCACAGAGTGGCTGATACTTGCAACTAGTGGCACGACCGAGTGGTGAGTTTCAGCGACTCTGTGGTTCAACTACCGAGCCACAGATGCGAGGACAGTCACAAAATGGATTCAGATGAAGAAAAACTTTTACTAGCACTTCTCGTAAAAGGAGGATGCAAAAACGTTACTGTCAGTTTTGGGTACACCCCTTAGTGAGCAGCCATGTAGTAAAAGGGTAGCTTCATATTTTGTACGAAGATCTGAAAGAAGATGGTGCAAAATTCTTTGATTATTTTCTAATATCGAAAACATTGTTCAACGAGCTATCATCTGTTCTTCAAAATCACATACGATGGACTACCAACATGAGAAGTAGTATTTCTGCAGAAGAAAGGCTTGCAACTGCATTAAGGTATTTCATTAATAACTAATTTTCTTTGTAAATATATGAACGTAACAGTATAAAACACATTTCAGTGTACTTTATATGTATTTTACAAATGTAGTGAAGCGGGATGACATGTTGCTGGAGCAAAATATATAATGAATATACTGCAGGAATGAGGAGCACGTCAAGAAACCCCACTATTTGTGTTTGTACCATTCACCAAGTTGCAACAATCCATCAATTTTAGTATCCAGATTTACAAAGGATGGCATCCAAACACATGACACTGTATTACAAGGTAACTAGTGTGTCGATTCTCCCAGCCATTACTATCCTCATGATACGGAAACAAATCATAGTAGAGTGGTTAGCAGAAATGTTTTATTACATTAGAAAACTGCAAAAAAAAAAAAAAAAAAGTGACGCAAAATATCTGCATTTTCTAATGCTGTAGCAACATTACATTGCAAATGGAATTAATGCCTGACAACTAGCTTTGAATGTTTCAAACCTCAGAAAACACAGGACCGATGCACATTAACAAATGTCATGATATAAACATGTCATGTATAATGGACACTTCCACGGACACATCCGATGCCGCAAAAGCATTGGAATCTACAGGCAAATACACATGTGTAGCTGCAGGTGTATTAACAGTACGCATACATGTAGTACTGGCAAATGAAGCAGAAGGAGCAAGGATAAAAGCATTAGGCAAAATCTGAGACCTGCTTGCAGTAGGGTAGTCACTGTGTGAAAATACAGGGTGGTGTGAAAGTATGCTGGTCCTGAAAGTTGTGCTGTAACTTATGCTTCCGGAAAACATTTAATAAGTCACATTTCATGTCCAGAATTGAATTCGGGAATTGATTTCAGCTCAGGTAGCAGTGATAATAGGAAAAGCCTATCTGGGTCATCGTCATTAATGCCCTTTGATAATTCAGCGTCCATGCACTTTGAAATTTTTGCTAATATGTCCTGTTATAGAGCTAATGAATTTTATAGTTTTTTTTTCCTTGCGAAGAATTGGAGCCCTCATTTCTGGCAAGAGCAAGTATGAAACTTATTACACTGCTTAAAATAGTGTTAACTTGACGGAGATAAAATAAATCAAAATGGAGTTTAACAGATGTAATGGATAATAATTCATAATGTATTAGCGTGCATCGCCAAGCTAAACCAAATATTAAGATTACTTTAAAGTTAATACATAAGAATTTATGACGTGTGATGTTAAATTCATTAAAATATAATGATTTAATATCACATTCTAATACATTGTTTTTGTGTTTCATATAATGCGTAATATTAAGAGGTTTAATAACTTAACTTAGCAAGTGTTAATTTAGTGTATTGGGCGTTATAATGTTTAAAGACTCAGAAGAAACATGTTTAAAAAAGTTACCTCGCGAAAGTATGAAGCAAGATCCTTGCAGTGCAACTTAGTTATGAAATATTGCAGTGGCAACATTACCCCTTCCCCTCCTGTGCTTTGTTAGCACTGCCACGTGCCTGAGTGCTGCTGTGTTTAATAAACGCGTCTTTATGCACGTTATTTCTGCATGCCCAATGCCTGCCATATAGCTAAGTGTAATTAATGTTTTCTATATTGAGAAAACCTTCATACGTTTTGCGAATGAGTGCTGATATTTGGGCTCTTTTCGGGATGCAGACCCGAACCTTGGGGGCCTGCTCTTTGCTCTACTGATCTGATGAGGTGATTCCAGGCGGTATGAGCTCTTTGGGATGAGTTGGACTTTAACTGTGGTTCCTGAATGCGACACAGTTTCTGGGAGTGAATCCTGAGGGCACTTTCCTTTCCGACCTTCTTGGGATAAGCTATTGAGTGCAGAATTTCCCATATACTGTATTTTATTGCTTGTGCTTGGAAGTAGTGATACTAATTATTTAAACTTTAAGTTTTATTACGTATTGAAGCAAGAGCAGCAGATGCCGGCTGCCGTGCCCTTATCTTAGGAGAAGGGGGCGATAGGCCCGCAGAATAAATACTCGAGGTGTCTATCACCTAAAAAAGAAAATGTAACCAACCGCCAGAGAAGATGTATCGGGCGTGAAGAGCTTCACCCACACCGGCAAGCACCCGCGACCGCTAAATATTTTTCACTTCATTTCTTTTCGGCTTGAACTATTCAATTCTATTAAATTATTTCCGCCGGTGTGGGAGGTCACTAGGGTGCCAGGAGGGAACGAACGTCCCTCCTGCCTTCGTAACTTCTTCTTGGAATGCAAGTTTTTGAGACATGAATAATTCGTAAACGACTGTGGCGCTGTTCTGCACTTGTCTGGTTATCTGAAACCTGTTCGTACTCTGAACTTCGTATGTGAACTGTGTCACTTAACTGGTAAATAAAAGTATAGAACATATACACCGGAACTTGACTTTATTTCATATTTAATTGGCGTCCATTTTACAGAGTCTCGTGTTACTTCGTCTTGAGCTAGTCGAGTGGTAAGTTATAGCACTGGAAACTTAAAGCCGGCTATAACTGTGCGCGTGCCACCTTACAACCTGTTCGTACTCAGCATACATGAAGATCGAATGTGAACTGTTTCAATTGATTGATAAATAAAAGTATAGAACAAATAAACCGGAACTTGACATTATTTCATTGAGTTTCATGTTGCTACCACTGAACTAACTGAGTTGTAACTTCCAGCCGTCAATACCAGATGCTGCATCATTACAAGGTATTTACTATTGTTAACAAAACCATGTCATTAACTGTTATTTGCAATTGCAGTCAATTTGCATACCACAGTTGAGGCTTGATGTCTTGGTTGTATTATGACTTCAATCTTTGATCACACAAACGTTTTCAGCTCGTACCAACTCATCAAGATGTTCTTTATCAATTGAGTCATTCTACGTGTTCAATAATGTGAATACCAAACGAGGAACTAATGCAGTGCTTATGTGTGACTTGAGGCAGGGGATGTGGACCATGAGAAGGCGAGAGAAAGGGGAAATGAGAAGGTGGTCTGTCTGAAGACAACGGGAGCCATTGGGTTGGAAACAAGCTTGCTTGGTCTGGCCACACACACATATCCCTTTACGCTGTTGTCTGGAGTTGCTGTGTCTGGATATGCATCCAGTGTAGGAACTCACATAGTAAACTGTGCAATTTTTTTTTATCAGTGTGTCCGGTGACGGCCATGTATGGAGTTATCCATGTCCAGTGTAAGAGCAGCTTTACATGAAGGGACAAAATGGAAAACTTGTTAATAATTAATGTAATAGGTCAATATTATTATCCTTATATCTATAAATATATTATCATAATACTCATGTAAAAACATATTTTTTTGAAGCTACTAAACTGGTTAGCTTCATGTATAACACAATTTCACTCAATTAGAAATCCAAGGTTCTACACGCATGAACAATGAAAGGGACTCTTAAATGTCAGTTATACAATATGTAAAATTCCAGAGGACATAGGTCTCTCCCTCCTCTTGTGTAAACAGTTACAATACTGAACATAAATAATTTCTTTATCAAATCTGGCATTTGCACAGGTGCTCAACTACATAGCTTAGCTAAGCTGTTTCCTTAAAAAAACTGTACATTGCAGGATACCGCATATTATATACAGGATGATTTTGAGCAATGGAGACAAACTGCAGGAGATGATCCCTGAGAGGATAAGGAGCAAAAAAGGTCATATGGACATATGTCCGGAAATACATGGTTTCTTTGCTAGAGACAATTTATACATTCATAATTTGTGTACAATACAATGCAGTGCATGATATGCTGTCATGAAACCACCATTAGATGAGACGTTCGAAGTAGCCCCCACGGGCCTCAAACCACTACACCACTGCGGCCCCAAAGTCTTGAACTGCATAATATTGCAACCAGTGATCATTTTGGTGTTAATGAGACCATTAACAGAGTTCGACAGATTCTACTGGCTTTGTTGTTGGGAGGATGTTGAGAAGTTGTGTCGAATGTGTGACACCTGCACCACGAGGAAGGGACCAAGGATTAGGGAACAAGGTCACCTCCAGAAATATAATGTTGGAGCCCCATTCGAGAGGATGGCAGTAGATATTCTGGACCCCTTATCTGCCACAGAGAGAGGCAATCTGTATCTACTGGTGACTCAAGATTACTTTACTAAGTGGCCTAAGGTCATTCCCCTCCCAAACCAAGATGCACATACTGTGGTCGATGCACTCTTAGAACATGCCTTATCAACGTTTGGGGTGCCACCACAACTCCATTCAGATCAGGGGTGGAATTTTGAAGCTCCTGTGTTCCAAGATTTAACAAAGATTCTGGGAATGAATTACACTCTAAGTCTGATGGAATGGTTGAGAGGCTTAACCACACTATTGAGCAGTATCTGTAAATCATTTTGGCAGACAATAAAAATAACTGGGTTTCAGATATGCCAATATTCTCTTTTCTTACTGCTTGGCAGTTCATGAGTCTACAAGGGTAATGCTATCAAAGTTGCTTTTTGGTATAGAGAGCTACTCCTCCCTACTGACCTGCTGTTCGGTCTGCCGACAGAAGAGGAAGCTGTCGCCCCAGAGTATGCCACCGATTTATGTCGCAGACTAGTCGGCATTCATGAATTTGCACAACAGCATCCAAGAATAAATAGTGGCAGGATGAAGACTCAGTATAATAGGTGAATATCGGGAGAGATATTTCACAAAGGACAACTGGCACAGCTGTACAATCCATAGAGGCAAAAAAATTCTGCCCGAAGCTGCAAAAATGTTGGGAAGATCCATACAGTATTCTAAAGCAGATCAATGATATCATTTGAATTTGTTGTCAAGGATCTCAGGCATGAGGTTATCCATGTTGACAGACTGTCATTATACAAAGGTCTGGATATTGCAGAGTCTTTGAGACAAACAGATTTGAGGAGGGGGCAGTATTACGTGTAGCTGCTCCACATGCTTTCCATAACTATCTGGCTTTGTGCTGCTCCTGTCCTTGGAGGAATGGATGTCTTGGGATAGCGGCTGCATAAATTTTCTGGTCATCACCCCACCTCCCCCTTAACACGACTCATGGTATGAAGTACCTTCTGGGACATACCGACTGAGCTATCTATATAAGACGTGACATGCCTCTGTGTCGAGAGTCTGGAATCTTGAACAGCAATTATTGCCAAGAGTGTGGAATCATTGGAGCAATGAGCAATTATAGTTGCCAGTCAGTGAAGTATGTGATCATCTGGAGAGTAGAGAGTGAGACTGGTTAGCTCGACTGTGGGAAAGTACAGAATGTTCCAAAACTTACCTAAAAATTATTGGTGTTAAAATGTTAAAAAAATAAAGCAATTTATACGTTTGTCGTTTATGTGTATCATATGTTACAGTAGATGCTGTGTAACACCGGACATGCCACTGTACACCATCCAGGAACGTGCATGGTGCATGGAATATTATATCCGGAGCTATGGGACTGGAAGGAATGGTGTCTCTTCCTTGGCATCTGTAGTGACTGAGCTAATTTTTTTGAAAAATCAGAAATAAACCTGAAAGAAGGAACACTAATGTTTAAAACGTCTTTTTTGAAGTGCAGAACTAACATAATGTTTCACGCACCATGCACGTTCCTGGATGGTGTACTATGGCATGTCCGGTGTTCCACAGCATCTACTGTAACATATAATAAACATATACATTGCTTAACATAATACACCAATAATTTTCAGTTATCCTTTTATTGCAACATCCTGTAGGAATGGATGCTTGAGTGGCAGACATTTGGAAAGATGTTAATCTATGACAATGAATATTTTAATCATAAATGTGAAAATAATATGTGAGGATCAAGTTTACTGTATCTAGTATAAAGAAAGTGTTAAGGAAAATAATTATAATGGACTGCATTAAATATTGTGCGCACCAATGGGAATAAGTGTTAATATTAGAGATAGGTAGTTTAATATTGTAAATAATTGCTGTGAGTATTTTTATAACATTGTAAACAAATTAAGAAATTAAATTTCCCTTTTTTATTTTTTTTTAAGACTTCCATCCCTTATGAACTTAAGATATGCCCCTGGCGACTTGTAAAAATACAATTTTCCAGCACCCCAGCCCACTCAGGTATATATGATTAACAATAATACTACTGAAATTTTATATTGAAATTTAAACACCAATAGACTTCCAAAGCCCACTTGGGATATTTCAGACTTTTCCAATATTACAAAATTTTACTTAACCTAAATGCTGGTTTTAAATACTTGATGATTATGCAATTCAATAAAAAATATCATATGAAAAGTATTAAAACAACCCATTAAAAAAATAACCTTAAAGTAAAGTGTGCCATAGTGTTTTCCTCAAATGGGAAATGGTATCTAAGAGTTTATATATTAATTTTTGTGGATGGGATAGGATAGGATAAAATGCTGGAACAATTTATTAAAATTTCTGATGTTCTCTCAATATGCTGGTTTGCTTGCATTCACGATGTAATCAATCATTATATTCTTCATGACGTATGCAGACACGTCCTTGAGGGAAGGGGAGGGGAGGGGCACCCACCAGCTACAGTCATAGCAGACTCAGATTTCAAGGTGAGAGCACCCAACTGCTGACGCCGTAGAACCATGATGGCATTTAGCATGGCCCATAACCACTACTTTTATAATATAGTTCATTCATGGTTTCTTTAAATGTTTTGAAACAAACCTTTGAAAAATCACCCTAGTATAGTATGTTAATATATTTTTTTAATAACTTGTATAACACAAATATATAACACTGATTAACTTTAAAAGTATTATTTTTTTGAATAAATGAAACTTTAACTTAGTATCTTCTAAAACTTGTAATATTTACTTCGTATTCAATACTAATTAAAATCAGTGAGAGCAGCAACGATTTGGCAACGGCTAATAAGAAACACTTCACAGTTAAAATATTGTTTTAACCCAGTTTTTTGGTATGCAATGTGTAAACTAAATGTTTCCTATTGAAATATTAAATTTTTAGGTAGCCCTGATGAAATGTTTGAATATTTATTATAATATATTTAAATGTAATGGCAAAAGGGTTACAAATCATAAATTGGCAGCAGTGGCGGCTGGTGAGTGGCGACATGACATGGCGTGTAGATGTTGCTAAGCTAAGTGTTAATTTTTCTTGCTCTGAAAAATACTTCAAATTACCACATCAAATTTGTACACAATGTGTTTTTTAAACCTACCTAGGCAAGTTACGATTTTGTGATAAGTCAGTGTTCCCATGGCAGTAATAAATATACTGTAACATGTGTCGTCATTGCTGCATGTGAAAGGGTGTGGATGCCTTGTGATTGTTACGTTGGTGTGGTGTGGTGTGTGTATGATTGCAAATATTGGATGTGTGAAATTTATACTGTTTTTAAAGTCACGTCTGTTTATTTATCACAACGTAACTTCACCCTAGGTGTTTGAAACACAATTGTGTAATGTGATTACATTTTTGTGATTTGAATGTTTGCCACAATCTCAGAAAATTACTAAGCCCAGCAAGAAAATTTTCAATAAATAATTAAATAAACCAAGTGAAAACTAAGTATCTATGCAAAGAAATATGAGTGGAATAAAAGTTAAGGTAGGCCTATTTGTGTCCATGTTCACCACAATCTTTTAAGTTTGTCGGTGCTACGTACAAAAAATAAGTGACACAAGTTGAGTGTTTGAATTTACTGTCTTTTTTGTTGGACTGGTTGCTCCTTCGTTTTAATATTTATCCCAACTAAGGCCGTCCTTTAATGAAATAACCCAACACACATCAATAACAAGAGGTTAAATAATACACAGTCGCTGCAAAATATTAACAATTTAAAATAATAACCGTAAAAACTATCGTTAATAAAGTTATTGTTAAAAAGTCATGGAGCTGACCTAAATATGGTTATAGGACTAAATTGTAAATATTTGTACGTAATGGTTTTTGAAATATGACAGGATTCTTTGAACAGCTGTAAACAGTAAACAAAGCATTTGACAGTTAAAAAGTAGAAGGCACATTGCAGTGTTTATGTTTACATGTAGCGGAAGGATACGTAATTGGTAACCAAAAGTATAAATTTAACAGGGCATCACAAAAGTGTTACTCAATGTGAAGGGGACAGTATGAAGTTTATTTTATGTGCCCAGAACGAGGTAGACGATGTCTTCATGTCTAAGCCGGTTTTTAACACTAAACTGGAAACAATTTTATAAAACAAATTATTAATCAGCACATCCAAATAAACAGAAAAGGTAATCTTGTCGGAAAACGGTCAGGCAAACGATTTTCAAAAAATCCATGCAGACATTTTAGGACAGGCTGTAAGTGGCCTGGCAGGTAGGCAACACACAATAACTTTCTTGCAGCCAGTGGTAGGATGTTCGAACAACTCTTGTCAACAGTGCAACTAATGGAGTTACTTTTGCAAATGTAAGGGTTTGTAATGTCTTGATACATTCATTTACTATAGTATTATCTGCCTTGTGTTCAATTTATAGTCACAGTACATTATCACTTATTTACTAGTGTGCCACTTAGTGCTACACAACACATCAAAGTGTCGTTATCATTGGTTAAATGCAACTTACCAACATTCACGCCTAGCACACTACTCTTTGGACATTTAAAGTACAGTGAATGATATTTGTTTTTCTTTTGTGTGTTAATAGTCGCAAGTCCTGTGTATTATGTGTTGCCTGGGCGGGATCTTCATTTTTCACACCCCCTTCCCATCCCCTTTACCTATAAAACCCAACCTATCATTTTCCTTCATACATTGTACACATTCCAAGCTATTAAAGTGTTGCAGCAAAAAGGTTTATATTACATTGGCAGGGCATTTTAAATCGGCAGAATTTGAATATGGGTGATTCTGCCTGGAAGAAAAATACTCCTAAGCTATTAAGGATTCACTGGTTATGGTCTAACACATTTAATCTGATGCGTGCCGCATACTGCTTTAATTCTGAAGCGCCGCTGTCATACCCACATCATCTTAAACCAGCATTTCCCAACCTCGTAGCCCCGGTAGACACATTACCGCGAGGCTGGGGCTGGCCGGCCCGGGAGCGGGCAGGCAGTTGAGACGGGTGGGAAAAGTGGAGACGCATGGGAAAAGGCAGAGGAAGTCTAGCAGTGTCGCCGAAGAGGGAGCTCCAAATTAAGACGCATGGGAGAAGAGAGAGGCCATCTAGGGTGAAACCGACGAGGGAGATCCGAGTTAAGATGCGTGGGAAAAGTAGAGATGCGTGGGAAAAGGCAGAGGTAGTCTAGCAGTGTCGCCGAAGAGGGAGCTCCGAGTTGAGATACGTGGGAAAAGATAGAGGTCGTCTAGGGTGTCGCTGAGGCTGGTGTTACAAATCAAGATGAATGGAAAGGAGCAGTAGTCGTGGCGTGGCGTCGCCAAGGAGCGGACCCCGAAGGGAGACACGTGCTGTGCTCACCTCGCCGCGGAGAGCCAGCCGAGGAACGAGTCCCGAAGGGAGACGTGCACTGTGGGCACCACGCCAATGAGAGCCCGAGAAGGGTCAGCCAGCTGATCCGACCTCAGCCAGCCGCCGGAACCAGCCCAACAGGAACCCCACATGCAGCTAAGTGCCAGTGTTCGTCGCTCAAGAAGCCTTTGGGTCCCCGACGCCTAACATACACCACTGCAAAAGCAGCTAGTACTTTGGTATTTGTTCTGCCCTTCTGCTCCTCAACTTGCTGGGTACAGACTCAGACAGTGTGTGTATATTTTTTGCCGAATATAGACTTCTTTATTAAAACACTTAGAGACCAAGTTATTGCTTCCCCCTCCCTNCCCCGCTGCAGAGGACAACAGCCATCTTGGTAAAAAAGAGTACAATTCGCCTCCAAAATTCGCCCTCGACGAAGCTTTGCCCTTACGGCCACAGCGGGAAAGCAGCCAAAACATTGCCCGAGGTTTCAACCCTTGAGATCCAAGGCGCCTGTAGTCTGCGCCAGAGAGGTAACTCGCACCCTACGACCCGCCCTGTATCTCACAGGGAGCAAGTAGGGTCAAATCTTTTAATCTTCTGCAATATTTAACTACAGATATTCCAGTCTTACAACACACTAGTCCTTTAGCAAGATACGTACACACACTAGTCTTTCAGGATGATACACGGACACACTCTAGTCTTTCAGGATGATACACGGACACACTCTAGTCTTTCAGGATGATACACGGACACACTCTAGTTTTTCAGGAAGATATACGAACACATTCTAGCTAGTATTTAAGGAAAATACACAGACATAATCTAGTCTTTCCGGAAGACACATGGTAACACTTTAGTTTTTTAGTATTTTATAGAATTTAATGAAAATGCCTTCAAGGCTTAGTTGTTGCAAACTTATCAATTACTTCAACAAAATTAATCTTCTTGGCATACTCATGTTCAATTGAGAGCAAAGCAAGGTTTGTCAATCTTGTTTGACCCATGGTTGAGCAAAGAAAGTTTTTTCTTATTTTAAGTTTTGAAAAATTTCTTTTACACAAATAAACTGACACAGAAATACTCAAAAAGAACCTTAAACACAGTAATAAGCTTGACAGTGATTCCAAAAAATTCCCATTTCACGAATTCTAAAAACTGTAATGCTGTCCATTTTTTGCTTCTTCAACACTGATTTTTCAGCTTCAATATGCCTTCGAAGTCGCCCAACTTTGAGACAAATATCTTCCTGAGAAATTTAATTAAACTTGTGTAAAATTTGAAATATGCTATCAAGTTTTTCTTCTTTTACAGTGAGCAGGGTGTCAGGTTCAAGAATAGCAAATGTAGAACGAACACAAGTCGTTGCTGCACAGCGAGTCCCCAGTTCATTACAAAAGTGATCAAGGCATTCAAACATAGCTCTTCTTGGTTCTTCTGATAACGTGAGACTAGCATCTGCAGACATTTCTCCTGGCATAGATTTTCTAAACTTCACTTTTCCTCTTCTCTCTGTAAAAATGCCCATTTCCTAACATTTAGTTGTTCCGAAGTATATGGACATAGCCACAATTTTGTTGAGCTGATTTCAAAGATACAGCAGTAAAGCTTTTAGCTTTAAAACACACCTTCCAAGGCTGAGTCCAGCTCTTTGCCAATATTTTTGTGTAAAATTAATTAATTTCAAGACATCCCACTAGAAAGCAAGGTAACTGAAAAATGAGAAATCACACACAGCTGATAGTAACATCAGAACTGATCGTCTCGAATCCAGATTCTCCCTCGGATTGTACAATAACTCAAGAGTAGTTGTCAGTTTTTCAACATTTACCTTCACTGGAATAACAGCATCGTAATGTGCACTCCATCTTGTCTGGAAAAGTCTTTTGAGTGTTATACTAGTATTTTCCAACAACATTTTCCATTGATGTGAGGAAGCTGAAAAAAAGGAATAGACTTGCTCCAAGGTTCCAAAAAAAAAAATCACACATGAAGAAACGCCTCCTAATGAGTATACTCCACAAAGGTTTAAAGAATGATTGGCACAAGGCACGAACAAAGCTTTAGGATTAATCTCTCTGATTTTTGACTGAGCACCACCATGAATACCAGCCGTCGTTGCAGTATTGTCGTATGCCTGACCACGGTATATGTTTATATCCAACCCATCTCTTTCTAGTTGTCTGAGGATGTCCTCTGTGAGATGAGCAGTATTCTAGTCAGCAATAGGAAAAAACCCCAGGAATGATTCCTTTACTTCAACCTTATTACATGCAATATGAAGTTATGCCAGGGTTACTAGAGTTTTCATAAAATTTATTTCCCTGACCATTAGCAGGAACTTCCCTGACTAGCATATTAATTTGTTTACGGTTCTATTTTACACTAACCACTGAAGTTTTGATTGTACTGTATACTTTTCCGCCACCTCCTCACCTACAGCCAACCTTACCGCACTTCTAATGTGAAAATCGGAAAGCAGAAACATTATGAATTAACAACATGATTTAATAACTAAGTCAAAATAATGGTACATAATTTTATGCTAAAATTATCTCCTCTAAAAATATGTATTGTAACAGAGTAATGCAAACCTGTAAAAAAAATGCCTATACAAATATGACAAAGAAAAACCATATCTGTATGCACATTAATTCCTCACATAATAAAATATAATTTTATTTAAATTAGGTACCATTTTACATTTTTTAACTATATAAAATTTTATAGCCTAACTTAAATTTAATAATATGTTCCACATTTACTTATGTAATTTTTTTGTCTTTCCAAAAACAAAAACATTATGCCTGCTTTATTCTTTTACCTCTTTTGCACAAAACACTTTTATAACGGCTTTATTTTATTTAACATGACCATGGAAATACTTTTAGAACTAAATTTGATTTCTAATTTATTCACACAGCTATTATTTACAGCATTAAATTATCTGTCTCCACTAGTAACCATTTTATTTAACAGTGAGCGTGATGTTTAATGTCTATTTCAACTCTAATTAACGTTGTCCTTAATTGTCTCTGTTTAGTTACAGTGAATTAACTAATACTAATTATTAACACGTGTTCAGTCTTTCTGTTGCCACCATTTGTAATGTCTTTCACTCACGCATCTAGTCCAATAGTCCAGCCTGCCAGCCACTCTCTTCACTGCTTGATACTCGTGGTTGCAGATTTCCCTTCCACTGGTCATTTCTCCTGCTGCTCGTCTTCTATCGCTCTGATGCTAGCCATTCATTCACTCATCAACTCTTCAACTCAGAGGCCTGTCACACTTATATAGCGTTCACCCTGACCATCTGGAAGGTTCAACGCACCCCGAGTCACGCTGAGAGAACGAGGTCAGTAATCCAGAGCATTCTTCAGATAAATGCAGAAATCAATAAAACTAGAGTCAGCAGCGCACGCCGCAAAAGGATTATCATTTCAGCTCGCTTTCTGCAACAGATACGTGGCCACTGGCCCATCGCTTGCCTCTTCATTCAAAACTATACTTTGACGTGCTGTCGTCGCTATCATATAACTACTGACCTTCACTTCCACTCACTCGTGCGGGATGCAAAGCAGCGAGCGTACAACAGTATATAGCCTGTTCAAAAAGCAAAATGTCGCTGCTAGCTCCTGATGCAAGGAATACTACCTCATTTCATTCTTCAACAAATTTTCAGAATAGGTATACCTACTCTATTTTAATGGCCCTGGTTAGTGCAGTGATGGAACAGAAGATGATTGAAATTGCACCCCAGTTCCTATCTATTAAAAAACTGGCAAATTCTGTCTACAACAGTGACATCTTCATTAATTCCCCTATGCGTGTAAAACTTTTTTTTTCTTCAAAAAGCTGTGGGTTTTACTGAACAGATTACTGAAGGTGATGTATAAGTTATAACCAAAAATATTAAGACCTGTAAAAGCCAGACATTAAATCTCATATCACTGTCAAATTTACAAAATAAAATGTTTCTTTAAATGTTATTTGTTGGGAAAATAAATAAACTTTCCTGACATCTATATACATCCATATTTTCCCTGACACTCCAAATTGTAGGAGCCCTGTGTATATAATGACTTCAATCATTTGGTCAACATGACACACGTCAGGAGTACTGTCAAAAATACTAATTCTAAAATACTTTGCTTCTTTGATTTCAGCCAATATATTTTCCTTGACACGATCTTCTAAGAGGGAAATAAAATTGTTCTGAATTGTACAAGATAAATATGTTGTCACTCTCTCACTAGACGGGTTGGAAAACTTAATCCTTACAAAATGCTCTATCAAAATCAGATTACATTTTGACAGTAACTCTGCCAATTCCATGAAATTCCCTTTGTTTTCTGATAAGTTGTGCTCATCATGACCACGAAAAGGAAGATTCTGCTGAGTTAGAAACAAAGTTACATCTAAGAGTCTGTGTAGAATATCCCTCCATTTCTTCCTTTCATTTTCAATTGTTGCTTGAATATGATCGACTGTTTTTTGAAGTTTCAGCCCAGCTGCTGAAGTTTTCCATTTCTCCAGGTATGAAATATGTGCCTCAGAAGCCTCATGTTCATACAACTTTGGTTCAGCTTCCACCAAGTTTGAAATACAGTAATGAAGCTAGATATTCCTGTTGATTTGTCACCAAGAGCAAACAGTCTGTAGCAAAAACAAATAAAGACTCTTTTGTTTAAGAATAAACCATCCATGTTCTCCAATACTTTCACCATTGGGTAGAACTTTATAGAACCATGCAGTAGTCATCTGCAGACTCTTCCATTTTTTTTTTATCGCCTTGTCTTTGAATTACACTGAAAGGTCTACTGATATTTTGGTAGGGTTCACTTCCTCTCTTAATTATGTCAACACTCAAGTCATCTGGAACTGAGACTGACTGGCCATGAAGTGACATCAGAATACACTGAAAATCCATTTTTCCGCCCATCTTCACTCGAATCCTCCACTTGTTGCTGTTGAATTCTGGTGGTAGCTTCTATGGCTCCATCTTCACAAGTTTCTTTTTTTCCTGTAGGTAAATTGCTATACTCTATGCCTTGTTCACTTTCATCGTCATAGTCTTTTGGATGTGCTTCTTGTATTTTGCTATCACTTTCAGATTCACTGAGCTCAATGTTTTCATCACTCCTTTCTAGTGCACTAGTGGAAGGTGTAGTCATTGTCGTATAATACAAAATTTATTCAGACATTGCCAGTGCTACCCGGTCTTTTTCTTTTTTCTTTGCTGAAATCCACTAGGTCCAATTCATTTAATTTTTTTTCTGAAAATATTGTAATTGCATTTAAAAATTGATAAGTTTAGTCTTGTTCTACAATAACACAAACAGCAAAATAATTTAAAAACCATAAAAACATATATGTGAATGGCTGGGTCATCCGATTTTCGTAAAGAGTTATGCACAAGTTATATTTAAATTGCTAAGTGGGCACCTTCAGGGGTCCTTTGGTTATTGGCGGCATGTGTCTGCAAAGAGACTTTCCTTACTTGTATACACGAGTGAGAAATATGTTACTTTTATATGAATAGTCAGTGTTTTACGGACAGATCTCCAAGGTGAGAAACAGTTTAAAGCATCCAAACACGAAAGAGGATAAAAGATTTTGGATAACAAATCGTTCAGAATTATTTTTTGTGAAAATTGGGCGTTCCTATATATATTGCTAGTCGCATCCCATTAAGCAGTATAGCAGCTTTCAGTGGATACATTTATACCGTCAGCCGAAAAATGAGTTTCAGGAACTCACCTTCCCACAATGAGGTTTTTCTGAAGACTGACATGTTCATGCCAGGACATGAAACTCAGTTTTAGAAACTTATGATTTTTGTGCAAGTACATGGCGGAAATAACCACATTAAAAATTTTATTTAGATGTTAATTTGTTTGTGGAAGGGCTAACGAAAAGGAAATCCTTTTGTGGAAATAGTAGTAAACATGATCAAAAAAAGTTACTTAAAGCATTAGAAATTGCTTTAGGAAAGCATTTTCCAAAGTTGGTATTTTATAGTTTTCTTGAATTCCACATATTTATTTTATTACAAATACTTACAGTCTTATATAAAAAATTATATAGGCACTACTGAAAGTATTGTAATTAGAATCAAACAAATATAAGAATTTGTTCTTCAGCAGATTGTAGTAATACCTACATTCAACCTATACCTTAAATGAAATATCAGTTATACAACCTAGCATTTGACTTGAAATCTAATTACAATCATTGGGTTCAATGTGCAGCAAAATGTATTTTTGAGGCTTTTAAAATGCAAACAAACTCAACTTTTCGAAACTCATGTTAGCTAAACTAAACTTTTGGCTGATTGTATAAAAGTACTCTTTTTCAATTATCTTAAGTCAACAATTAAGGCAGATTCACAACCTCCACATAATGTGCATATGCCCGTACATTTATTGTTTGCAGGCATTCACACAAATGCATAATTATGCAAGATGTGACTGTCATTTACTGCAATGGATGAATTTGGTTACAGTATTCTAAAGCTTTGTATGGGATATGAGACAGCTTTAAAGTGCTCGTTAACTTACCATCTTCGACACCTAAGACTTTTTCATCTGTAGATTAATAACCACAATGCTTCTAAAATAGGTACACCTTAATCAAGAATTCCAAACACTTCCTACTATCATTTTTAAAACATGAAAAAACATAGTACAACAATACATTCAGTATTTTTCAGATGATCAGGAATTACTTGAATGCACTGTAACTGCCTCCGATAGTGTTTCTTTAAAATGGACATTTTGAATTAATGAAATAGTAACGCATTTCCGTCCATGCATTTACATACATAAAAACTGACAGTTGGCTTTCATACGTGCGTACGCTAGGTGAGGGCGTGCTTGCATGCATAAATGCTGAACTTTTAATGTACATATGTACACTATCTAGAGGTTGTGAATCCTTTAAATCACTTGATTTTATATATATATATATATATAGGTTCAGGTTGTAAACTCCCGATTAAATGCATTATGGTTTGTGTGCACAAAAGAGTATGAATCTGTGTACATTTAAATATTTCATCCACTGAACTGTACCTTTTCATTAAACAACTTTTCACAGTGTATTCCAGAAAGAATTTCACTTTGGAGAAGAACATGATCTGTTTTAATTTTGTGTTCCTTCACAAGGGAATCATTTAAAGAAGTTTTACAAACTATCAGTTAAATACCTCCTTGTGCAATGAATTGTAAAAATTTAATGTAACCACTGAAACCTCACTATTGCTATAGTTCTGAAACATCACCTATAATACTAAATGATAAATACTTTTACGGGTAAGCTCGATGCATGCACTATCTAGTTACACCAAACTGAGTGTGAAAGTTGCTAAATTTGTTCGCTCTGACCGTTGCTAGATCGCACCACCATTCAGAAATTGGCACTTATTATTGTTTTTAATTTTTTGAGGTTACTTGCTATTTGGCTTATTTATGACTGCCAACGACTGTTAACACTGTACACAACAGTTATATTTATTATTTTATATTATGCTTAAAAACTTTTTTCAAATCTGAAATATAGAAACAACTTTCATGCCAGGCGTAGCACCCCCTTTTGGCTGACATCCAGGACGGACCCCCCTGCCCCCTTCTTAGTCTGCCCGTCATAAAATAACCAGTTGTTTATGGAAGTGAAGTCATCTTTTCGAGAGACAGTCTAGCAACTAGGCCATGCCTGCTCAAATTATGAGCCTGAGGACTGAAAGGTTAAAAATTTAGCAGAGGAGCTAGGATTAGGCTTGCAAGCAGGCTCTCCTGGACCAGATTTACTTTCAGTAGGTTGCTGAGAAAAAATTACGATGTTAATTTCTTCATTTTTGAGACATAATATTATCAAAATTTCTCTGATAAACAAGATTCAGTCTCAGTGACACTAAGATATCACAGCAATATTGATTTACTGAACAACCAGAATTATTATTGATCGAAAGGATAACTGTAAATCACACTTTCAAAAATGAAAGACGTAGTGAGCAAGCTACCATTTCAAGGTTGTCCATCCTAATTTAAAATATCACAAATACATTCGGAATAACAACACCAAAACATATATGAAATGTGAAAGAACACAAGACTGATCTTCACAACAAAACCCCAAATACATCAATTGCATTGGAAAATTTGATTTCAACCAACCTCTAAATCATAAATGCCTACAATTCAAATATTCACTTCTTCTAGAGTAAAGAGTTCATTAATAGATGGTGCGGTTGTGTCAGAAGCCATCCAATCGCATAAACTCAAGTTTTTTTTCCACAATATGCAGTACCTATCTAGCAATTGGATTTGCTGTTTGTATGAAAAATAAACTGCTTTATTTTCTTTGGTTTTGTGTCTCAATAGCATGGAGTCCCCTGTATTGTGATTTATTTGAGAGATGGTAAATACAGAAGCCATATTGGTGACATCCGCTGATTTCATGTGAATTTTAAGCATTTGTAAATTGCTGCTGTAGTTATATCATATCATATTTTATAATTTAGTTGTTCATTTCTAGAACTAAATAAAGTATGTTTATGTTTAAATGTCATGTTCCTCCAAGAATGTGGCCTTCACCACCAAAGATGTTGTTGGGAAAAAAAATGTGTATTTCTTCACTTTTAAAAGTTAATTTTTTTATTTTTTTACTGAAAAAATTGCAGGAATAAAGTTTTGGTACATTCTGGCAGAAAAAATTGTTGTGTATATTCAATATCAATTATTTTTTAAGATAGCTGAGTAGCCCATCTCCTATGCAATGTGATCTGTTGTCTTATTGAACTTATGGAATATGAAACTGGCAGATCCTCATTGCAAACTTTATAAGGTGTATGAAAAAATGCTACGAGTGATTCAGTGGTAAGGAGATGAGTTAGAATTTTTAACAAAGAATTTGTAAATGTTGATGATCAGTGAAATAGTTATTTTTACATTTTCTTAAAGAAAAAATTTATAAGAACATACAATTTAAAAGTTAGTCATTTTTATTATATTTCGCACACACTTTATTGTCACATCCCCACATAACCATTTATTTCACTCTACCCAGAATTTTCTAAATTGTGCTCATACTGGATATTACAAAACCTTACCAAGGAACAGTAAAAGAAGCCACTACCTGATGTGTTGACTTTCCTCACATTATATAGTGGCAATGTAGTGGGATCTTGAACCATGTGATCTTAGGTACACCACATGACTCATCTGTTCCTACATTTAGAAAGTTCATTAACGGTTGGCTTTTCTTTAATGAAGACTATGTTAAAGAAGCTATGCCCACGTGGTTTTCATCACAGGCTACAAAACCTAAAACCCTTTATAAGTATAACAATAACAATTATGGAAAATACTAGCAAAATGAGTTTAAAAAATAAACAATCTTATGGGGAAAAATATTTTAAGAAATTATTGTATATATACATTTTTAAATACATAACTGGAACTTAATATCCAGATGTGACTTATATTATGATGTTTACATGCATACTTTGTTTTACAAAAAAAAAACTACATCCCAGAAATATTAGAAAAATTTTATGCATGAAAAATAGCAATGTCCTACAGAATAACACAAAAAATTTAATAGTTACCATTTGGTCTCCATTAGGCAGATGATGTCTGAAGTCAAGGATTGAACTTAAAAGAAAAGGTATTCTTTCTTCTAAAACATCAACCAAAGCACCTTGTGCCAACTGCCGAAAACATAATATGACACCAACAATTGTCATTCTTTGAAGAACATTGTCAACATCTAAAAAACAAACAAAAAAAATGTTAAAAACATTAAAAAGTTATACTAATAAGATAATGTTGAAACAAGAAATAACATGGCTGCACTACTCAGAAACCTTCCAATTAAATATGGAATTAAACATTGGGTAGGTGGGTGGGTGTGTACATAGGTAGTGCTTAACATCTCATCAACAGCGATACCATTAGAGACAGAGCAAGTTGCTCCAAGAAGCACAAACAGGGCAGGAATCAGCCATGGCCAACAGTAAGGAACCATCCCAGCATTTGCTTGGAGTGATTTCGAAAAACCATGGAAAACCAAAATCAGAATGGTTGGACCGAGATTCAAACCTAGGTCCTTCCGAATGTGAGTTCGAAAGTAAACCACAGTGCCACCTCGCTCTGTCCCAAGTTGGTTGCTGAAAAACATTGAAAGTTGAGAATGTGACACAACAATATCCACCTAATTTCATATAATTTCAGAGTATGGATAGATGGAGTTTTACTGCAGAAAAGTGGGTGCTTTGAATGAGCGAATAACTGCTTACTTTGGGGGGAATATCAAAGCATGTAATATGCACTGTTAACTTTCCAAACTTTGGTAAGCTCTAAAATGATGAGGGAAGAGTTAGCCAATTCTTGTTTTCGAGTGTACTTCTTGTGCATATGTGCAAGCATGTAACTACAGTTACCATTATTCTTTTACTTGCAGTATAATAAAAAATTTATGTTGATAATGAAATTAATCCTGTTATTAAAATTTTATACATGGTCAAGAGACACAAAGAAAGTTCACTTAACAGTACTACAAAATTGACTAATTAAGTTGCTTTTGTTGACTGAAGTTGTGAAACCTGGACTATATATATATATTTCTGTGTCGTGTAGGAAACTGAACATTTTCATAAAATTTCAAATACTTTACAAACCTTTACTGAAGACTAAGAAGTAGCAACAAAGTGGCACCTATTGTGAAACAATTACTGTAATTATGTGGTCACCACTAAAATTTTGAGAAAAAAGAATAGGTGCCAAGATTAGCACTAAATCAAATTTATAGTGAAGCAAATGTCTTAAAAGCAGCACCTAAAGATTTACACCCCCCTCCCCTTTTTGAGGAACTGCCTAAATACATGCCCCCTAAGTTAAAGATGTTTCGCAACTGCCTAAGCCATACTGTATCAATTAGCACATCTACTAGTACAAGCAAATCTACTAGTACTAAACAGTATTCACAATGTGCCATAGGTTTGGGCGCACTTTATCTTGTCCTTAACTAAACAAAACATTTAATTGGCCTACGGAGTTTTTGACATCAGATGGAGATGTTTCAGTCTGTTCTTCCTTCCTGATTTCAGAAGATAAAGTTTTGTTATCTTCAGTCGGTCAGTGCTGTACTTCACTTCACTTCTACACCATCGGCATTCAACGTGATGGGCAGGCATTCCCAGAGGCTTCTTGAGGCCTGATTAGGGCAAACAACAGTGTTGACACCCCTTCCTTTTATTTTTATTTCTCAGGACAGGTAATAAAATAATTTTCCATCAAAGTTGTAATCAAAATTTATAAATCACTGCAATTTTTTTAAACTGTGTTGCAGAAGAGACACATTGTTGGAAAATAAGGGAATCTGCAAAATACAAGAAAGCAGTTATTAAGGCGCCTGTCTGCCTGCCTGCCTGGGGTGGAATAGCACTGCAGTCAGAGCCGTCAACAGAAATTTCGGGGCCCCTCACAAATTAATATTTTGGGGCCCCCTTCGCGGGTGTCTTTTTATTTCCTCCTAACTCCAAGCATCTGCGGCCCCCCTGGGTGGTGTTCCAAAACGTTACACTGCGAGTAAACTTTTCCCTCGCTGTCCCAAATCACTTTAAGTAAATGTTTTACTTTCTCTTGGCAGTGTCCTAAAACTGTAGAGTAATTAATCTCAGCATCTTGCCAGAGTAAAACTTTTACACGCACAACTTCAGCGAGTATAGAAGTATAAACTGAAAATGACGGAAATTTTAGTTGAATTAAACAAATTGAAAATAAATGTGGACATTCTGTTTATAGACACCCCCGAGAAAACTACAAATGATGAGTAATAAAATTTGTATTGTTATTTAAAAGTTAACATTTATAAAGGTAATATTTTTAGACGTAATTATTATGATTAATTTATAGCAAGTAAAGCTGTTTATGTATATAACTAATATTTTGAAAAAGAAAGAATTTGGGGAAAGGGACAAATATCTTTTGGAATTTACATTGATTGCTTAATCAGTACATATTTGTACACACATAATGTTATTTATATCATGTTCGTTCCGAAACCACTTTTAATTTTGCTTTCCTCAATGGATACTCTCTTAGTGTGGGGAAAAGTGCCCTCGTAGGCAGCCCCGGGCGGTAATTAATTTTTTTATTTTATGTAACATATTACATGGGGCCCCCTATCGTCCAGGACCCAGTACAGCTGTACCCGTAGTCCCCCCTTGTCGCCGGGCCTGACTGCAGTGTGAATTACATGTCATTCTTACACCAAGGTATATGGCAATATTAGGAACTATAACACTCCAGTTTTATATTTCTGTTGCTCTCAACCCCCTACTCTTGTAACCGCATGATGGCTTGAAACCCCTCCTATACGTCGATGTTGGTCACCCTCTTACTCCTCGTCTTCTAGCGATAAGACAGACAGGATTTTTGACTATTCCAGTTCATGTGGTCTACTTGCCTGCAACTGCTTTTCGCAGATTTGAAAGCAATAAATATGGAATAGCTATAGGCGACTGACACAGGTGCTTCACACATTCCACTCCCCACTTTTGGAAATTGGCAAAACTGTGATATGCAAGTAACTACATTTGATTATGAATGCTACTTTTTCATACCTGAGAAATATACATAATTTTTTTCATAGGATGTCACGAGAAGCCACTATGAGCGACATTTTGATCAATAGTATTAATGCAATAATATTGTTACGCCCCAACTGATGCACGAAGTGCGGGCACTATGTACGAACTTGGCTCTGTGGGGGGTGACCCATCTTGACCCTCTCCTCCCTTCAGGCAGATCCACTTGCGGTCCTGTCGCCCGGCAGTCGGGAATGATTGACAGCTGATCTGGCTAGCATCACAGCCCCTCCACCCCCCTGGTGGAGAAGCAGACAACTTGGGAGGATGCGCAAGAATATTCTGGGGATTAGGACCCTAGGTGCAATGAGGCATTTGGAGAAATTTCTGGGTGATCGCCGGTGACACTATAAATAAAGCCGCAGCTAGACAGTAGGCAGTCTTGGGTAGAAGTCTTTTTCTGAGTGCGGTAACCTGGGCAAAGTCGAGTGCGGCAAGATACAGCCGTGAAGAGGACGTATGACGACGATAGGAGATGGTGAGACGACAGCGGACAAAGTGTTTTTGGTATGAACGGACGAGAGGGCGTGAAACCTGTTGAATGAAGGCTACAGTGCATGTGGCCGCTCTGAAAACTGTGGAACATTGCGGACTGGTGGGATCTGGAATAAACTGAGGTGGGACTGTATGGACATGTGATACAGATTTTATTGCAAATATTGGAACTGTCAAATATTGACACATAATTTTTAAAGTAATTCTAAAGGTTTTTATACACTGTCTATTGGGAATGATTTTAGTTATATAATTACAGTAATATATTTGAGGTAATTATAAATTGTACTGATTGAACATAATTGTAAATAGCAAGAGACATCAATTTATTATGAGATATTGAGATGAGAGTATTTTTTTTTGTAATTATTGTAAATAAAATTATGAAATTATAATTAACTATTTTATTTAATTAAGAACTCCATCCCTTTACGGACTTGGTTTAGCCCACAGACTTAAAGAAATTGTAACATTGGTGCCAGAAGTGGGATGAAGACATTTTATTTAAGAAAGAAAAAATTGTGATCACGATTATAATAGGATATTAAATAGTAGAATTAATTTGTAAACGTAATAACAGTTCTAGTACCAGGCCAAGGATTTATTTAGAAATTTGTGGATGCTAACTAGAAAAATGTCGGCAGACATGGAAGCACTCCGCCCTTTGATTGAAAGTCAAAGTTGTCAAATAAATATTAAATTAGATAATGTAAATAGTAAAATTAGTAATGTTAGGGAATCTGTAAATAGTGTAAATGGCCAAATTAGTAGTGTTAGTGAATCTGTAAATAGCAGAATAAGTAGTTTAGTGATTCTGTAAATAACTAGTTAGTAGTGTTAGTAAATTAGCAGTCAAGAAAATAGACAGTGTTAGCAAGGTAATTGACAAACTAGATAAGAAAATAGACAATGTGGACGAAAATATGGAGAGAAAAATAGTATGAATGAAAATTTAGATAGAAAAATAGACAACATGAATGAAAATGTGAACCGAAATATAGAGGATATTAACGAATTAGTAAAAAATAAAATAGACTGTTTAGAAAACTAAATTGAAAGTGTGAATGAAATGGTGAACAGTGTCGAGAGTAAGGTGGACCAGGAGGTGAGCACCCTCAAGAAGGAATGGCAGGAATTCCTGCAGCAGCAGGGAAAAGACATGCAGCGGAGGAGGAGGAGCTCAGATCGACCTCCAACGAGTCAACGAATGTAGGCAGCGAGGAGAAGGTAGTGGTCGCTGCCAATGAAGCCATTCTTCAGTGTGGGTACGCCTCAGCCACAGGTGGGTAAAGGCGTCACAATCAAGCCCGCCCCTTACGATGGACAGACACCTTGGGGTGAAAACCGGCACCAGTTTGAGATCGTTGACGCACTGAATGGCTAGACCTATGAGCAGTGGGCATACTACCTGGCGGCTGTACTAAGGGGACTTATACAGAGCACATTGCAGTCCCTGCCAAAATGACATTGAATGTAGTACTCCACATTGGTGTCGGCCTTGGAGCTGTGATTCCCCCCCAGCGATCGTCCGATAAGAGCATGGATCACTGCCATTTAACTACAGTAATGGGCGAGACCACACAAGTAAGAGGCAAGAGAATGGTACTCTTACAGCTCGGTAACCTTAAAATGAGCATGATATTTAAATAGCAGAAATAGAGGAAGAATGCATTTTGGATCTTGATGTGTTACGTAAGCTGGGATGCTGTATCAATCATTGACTGGGGGTGTTATCGGCAGGTAATACAGAGTTGGTAGTGTCAACACTACGAGATTTATCTTTGCCAATGAGCTGCTCAATAGTGCGTAATCAGACGACTGTGCTCCCTGCTTCTGGCGGCAAATTTGTAATTTCCAGGCAGATGCCAGGGAAAATATGTCAGGTGATTGGTCATAATCGAACCAACCCAGAAAGGTGGCATTTTATCAGATGGTGTGATTGTAGCAAGGACATTGATTTCTTCAAAATCGGACAGTTTGCCAGTAAAGATGAGTAATTTATCTGATCGTGCTATCCGTCTAGAGGAGGGGGCCACTATAGGAGTTTGCAAGCAGGTCTCACAAGTACTTCCAAATGTTCCAGAAGCTTCAATGCCACAAAATACTGAATGTCCTCTACCAGATGCTCTGGGGGAACTGCTGACAAGAACAAGAGAAAAACTTAACTGGCGACAAAGGAAGGCAATCACAGAATTACTACAGAGAAATAAGGCACTTTCCCCTGTGAGCCCAATGACCTTGGCAGAACTAATGTTGCATGCCATCACATCGACACAGGGGTTGCCAGGCCCATAAAGCATCCACCAAGGCGACAACCGGCTAGCTTCACATGAAGTGGTTGGTGGTATTCTGAAGGAGATGAAGGATTTGCATGTGATAGAGCCATCAGTCAGTCCATGGTCTTCTCCCATTGCACTCGTCAAAAATAAAGATGGCTATTAGAATTTGTGTTTATTACTGCCAACTTAATAATGTAACCAAGAAACATTCTTACCCACTCCCGAGGATAGACGACACACTGAATAGCCTAGCAGGTTCACAGTGGTGATGTGTACCGCATATTGTTAGTATTAGAAGCGCCGTTGTCACACCCCCCCCGCCATCTTACCCCCGCTAGGGCCTACCAGTAGACACGTGCCGCGAGACACATGCTGCTAGGCCAGGTTGGCCTGAGAGGGCGGACAAGCAATTAACATGTGCCAAAGTTATGCAGAGTTAAACCAGCAAATCGCCGATGCACCGAGGAACACGAGAAAACATGGACACATGACGAGGTTATGCCGAAATAAGAACTGCCGAGAAAATGCAGAGGTCAGCTAGAGTTTCGCAGACGAACCTCTAGTTAGACTAGTAAGAAGGGCTGACAGTGTTTGGCAGTATTTCTGCGCACCCCCCCT
>NQII01001507.1:480381-490698 GCA_002778355.1 Clitarchus hookeri
GTGGACGACGCCGGGAGGGGAGTTAAGTAGTCCTGACACGTGGAGGAGGTAGTTAGTTGTTCGTGGGCCTCGCCGCGAGGTGGAAGGAGAGGAGGCGGTCTGGGGTGACGTCGTCCAGAAGCCCCACATCGGGGTGAGTGAGTGAGTGAGTGAGTGAGTCAGTCGAGTCAGTTAGTCGAGGCAGTCGAGTGAGTCAGTCAGCTGAAGCCGGGGATCGGACCCCGGCAGAATCAGTGATGTAGAGGCCAGTAATAATCCGCGCCGGAAGGCGACGGTCGGGTGGGGGCTCGCCAGGAGCACCACATCGGGATGCAGAGTGTGATACAGAGAAAAGGAGTCGAGTGGTGGCCTCGTGAGGGGAACCACGCCGAGAGAAGAGTCAGTCAGTAGTATCGTGGAGTCGTCGAGAAGAGAACACGGAACAGCTAGTCCGACGGCCCGTAAAAGGGCCGTCTAGCTTACCAGACCTCAACCACCGCCGTAACACCCAGAACTACAAATACAGTAAAGTACCAGCATCGTCGCTCAGGGAACATGCACAGACACCTAACATTCCCCACAGCATCGGAAGCAGTTAGAATGAGTACCATTAAGCCACCCTTCAGGCTCACAACTTGCAGGGAACAGTCTCGCAGGGTCAGTAAAATATGTGTTAATTTCCGGCAAAATAAAAAACTTTTAAGACCAAGACATTATGAAGTTATTGCTTACTACCCCTATTAAACATCCAAGGCGCCCGTAGTCTGTGCCAGAAAGGTAACTCGGGCCCTACGAACCACCCTGTATACGGCAGGTGGCAAGTAGCGTCAGTGGTTTTCTACTTTAGACATGAAGAGTGGGTATTGCCAGTGCGAGGTGGCCCCCAGAAGACAAAGAAAAGACTGCCTTTTGTGTCCAAGGGAAAGGAACATGAGAATTCAAGGTTATGCCCTTTGGACTATGCAATGTCCCTACCACCTTTGAATGACTGATGGAGAAATTTCTGCCCTTAGACATTTGCCAGGTGTACCTAGATAACATTGTGGTCACGGGAAGAACATCTGAAGAGCATCTGACATGCCTAGATTCTGTGTTTCAGAAAGTGGCTGCAGTCAACCTAAAATTAGTTCCTAAGAAAAGCCATCTTTTTCAAAAGAAAATTAATTTCTTGGGTTATGTTGTGTCTGTGCATGCGATTGAAACAGACCCTGAGATAACCAGAGCAATAAGAGATTGGCCTCTACCAACTGATAAAACTGAAATGCGAAGTTTCCTGAGCTTATGTGCTTACTACCGTCAATTCGTGCCCAGGTTCGCCACAAAAGCCAAGCCTCTGCATGAACTGACTGAGGCAAAAAGAAATTCTGATATCTCCCACAGTGCTGGGCTTCCCAAGTAGAGAGGGTGAATTCATTCTGGATACAGATGTTAGTGATGTATGTATCAAAACTGTGCTATCTCAGATTCAGGATGGAAAGGAGAGGCCACTGGAATAATTCAATAAGGCGCTACACAAGCCTGAGAGGAATTACTGTGTGACACGCAGGGAGCTTCTGGCTGTGGTGAAGGCAATTAATTGCACATTTTCACCCACATATTTATCGCAGACACTTCATCCTAAAACCTGATCATGCTACACTACGCTGGCTACTAAATTTATTTCAAGAACCTCAAATGTCAAATAGCCGCCTGGTGGATACAGCACCTGCAAGAATACAACTTTGAAATAAATCACAGGTCTGGATACCTTCACAGTAATGCGGATGCACTTTCCAGGAGACCATGTAAACCATTCTGTTGTCATTGTGAACGCCAGGAGGAAAAGGGTGACGTATCATGTAGAGTAAGGAGGACAAGAATTCAAGTTCCTGTATTTGGTGATGGGTCACCTACATGGGATGATAAGGACATTAGAAATTATCAGCTAAGTGACCCAACCCTGCGTCAAATATTGGAATGGAAAGAAGCCATGTGTCGAACAAGATGGGAGGAGATATCCAGCCTAGGCACGACAGTTAAGGCATACTGGGCTGGGCACAGTGGAATTCCCTTGTTCAAAAGAATGGCGTGCTTTACAGGAAATGGGAAAGAAATGAAGGGGAAACAAAGTCACTTACAATTGGTCCTTCCAGAGTGCATAATCCCATAAGTGCTAAGAGAACTGCACAACACAGCAGCAGGTGGTACTTCGGTGTAAATAAGAGCCCCAACAGAGGTTGAACGAGATTCTATTGCCTGCTTTGTCGGGAGGATGTTTACGGGAGAATGTTTACAAGTGGTACCGTCTGTATGATGCTGGTACCGCCAGGAAGGGTCAGAGGGTTAAGGGACGAGGTTCCTTTCAGAAATACTATATTGGGGCCCCATTTGAAAGGATGACAGTGGACATTCTCGGACCACTACCAGTCACTGAGAGGGGAAATCGATACCTTCTGGTATTAGAAGACTATTTCACTAAGTAGCCCGAGGTCATACCGGTGCCAAACCAAGAGGTTGGCACGGCAGCTGATGCATAGTAAACTTCCATATACATCAAAACAACAAACTTTTTTACTTGCATGTAAATTATAAGGCAACCTTGCACACACTTTTATTGCAGTGGCATAACAACTAGGGGGGCAATGTATACATTGTTCTTCCCTAAATTTAGTAAAAGGTGCCAAAATGAGAGTAAATGGGAACCGAGACTACTAGTTTTCAGTGCCATGGGTCAAACTGCTGGACGCAAAAGCATGAAAATTTACGGTGCAGAAACATACTAAGAAGGATTTTTTTTTGCAAACTCGACCCTAAGACAGCGAAAAGGGTAAAATGTATTTCAAGGACTTTTAAATAACTCATTAAGCCGATGAGATGTCATGCTCTTAACTCCAAAAGGTAGCCTATACAAATACCTAAACACTTATTTCAGGATTTTTTGGAATTCAACTCTTAAGAGGGTGAAAATGGGTAAAATGTGTTTGAGGAATCCTTAATAGTGCATTGATATGATTATATATCATCCTCTTTCCTTCATCAAGCTACCTATATAAATGCCTAAAAATTATTTTAAGATTTTTTTAAATCCAACCTCTTAATGTTTTTTGAAGATTCCTCAATGCCTCTGTAACCCATGCTCTTGGCTTTAAAAGGTTGGTTATATAAATACCTAAAAACTAATATCAAGACTTTTGTAATTTCAAATCCTTAAGAAGGTGAAAAATGTTTGAATGTGTTTTAGATTATATGTTACATACATTACATTGTTTCCATGCCTGTAACCTTCAAAGCAACATCTTTTGTAAAGACTTATCACAATAAATAAATATGAATGGAATTTAAACATGGCTCTATAAATGCTCAAAAGATAAAAAACAGTTTATAATATTTTCATTTTCTAGTTTTGAAGTAAATGACAAATAGTTTTAAAAAATTGCATACAAGATGATGTTACAATTGACCAATACTAACAATATAATAAATAAATTAAATAATATAATACAATAATGTAATAAATATAATAATAATATAACCATATAATAAATCATTAGCATAGTTTGCTTAAATTGTTTGCAGACATAGAATTGGAGCACAAATCTGTGAACGCAGTTATAAAAATGGATGATGCAGTCCATTACCCTGTGGAGTTCATCAATAGTATCTACCCTCCTGGCCTATAACCACTCAAGCTTCTCCTCAAGGTTGCAGATCCATTATTGTTACTGCCAAAATGCTGCAATGCCACCAGGCTCAAAGTAGAGAGGCTTGGCAAATTTATGTAATCGAGGCCACAGTCTTCACTGGATGTGCTCAGGGGGAATCAGTTTTCAAACAGTGCATACCACTAACAGGATATAAATGTGTTATTCACCTCTTCAAAGAGAGCATACAGTAATTTTAAAATTAGGTACTTAACTACAAATATGTTTGAACTCAGACTTACTAACAGGGAAGATATATCCAGAATGGGATAATATATTCCAAGAGAAAATGTTGTGTTTTTTGAGGTGTCTGTTTCATCTTAGAGAATCAGTAGTGGGCTCAAAAAATTTTGTGCAAAGGATTTAATTGGAAAACTGTTTCTGTAACTTGCAGAGCATGAAAATGTTGTCAATTAAAATTGTGTGACATCTTTTAAAGAAAGGGGACATGCTTCAAACCAAATTTACAGCAAACTGATTAAACAAGTGAAACAAGAAATCAATTATTGGAGAAGAGTTCTTTATTGTGTCGTAGTAGTAAAGGCACTAACCTTGAGAGGATTGCCAATGCGTGGAAATGAAGAATAAATTGGAAGCAGTCATAATGGCAGCTATATTATGCCTCATGAAGAAATAGCAGTAGTTGATACATTTCTAGCAAGATATATGGAAGAATTTGATAATCATGGAAATGTGAACAATTCTGATTGGTCAAAAGTGATTGCTTACGAATTTCATGTTATATTAGCTACATCTGCTAAAAAGTAAATATTTTGCAAGATTGAAAAGCCAAGTATTTCCTTTTAATAGTATACTCAACACCTGATCTATCACATGTTAATCAATTTGCCATAGTTGTTAGGTATGCTTAAGAAAATGGTTCACGTGTTAAGATTAAAAAAATTTATCCCAAATGTTGGCCACAAACATGAGGAAATGTTTGATGCTGTATACTGCATTCTCGACTGTTACAGATCGGACATTTGAAACTGTCAAGGTCAATCTTAATACAGTAATATGTGTAGGACATAATCAGGTCTGCAGGCTAGAACAAAGAGGAGGAACGGAGTAGCAGGGACAGCTTCAGAATAAATACATTTTCATAATGTTATGGATAACTTGCAGTCAAAGCTGACTGAGGAGGCATGCATATAGCCATATAAAGGAATACTTTAGGGCAGTGGCCTGACTAAAATTGAGAATATAACTCTGGGTGAGTTTAGGAAAGCAGGAGACATTCTGCACACTCAGTTTCCTAATGATCTTAAGGATACACTAGTTGATGAGTTAGTTTATTTGAAGGCTCATCATCAGACTGAAACTAAATTTTACAAGAAATAAGTTCACTTAAGTTGTGTTAGTTGACAAGAGTACAGGAATTACAGGCAATCTACCCAAACATTGGCATTGCCCTCTGAATGTTCACATGTATTCCACCTTTTAACTGCATAGCTGAGCTTACAACCTCGTGGCTTAGAAGAGCAAAAAATTATCTACTTAGAAACATGACAAATAATCGCCTCAATTCACTAGCAGTCATCTCAATTGAAGGTCACTTTTGTACAGCATAGATTTGTCTTGTATCATCAACCAGTTCACTTGGCAGAAATCAAGGCAAAAGATGTTATAGACTAGTATTTCTTACTGTGAACATCCTTATATTTTGTGTGCTGATACTAAATACTAGTATTTTGTGTAATTTTAATATCACTGAACAATTTAATTTTCATTGCATGACAATCAGTAATTGTTCCCATTTGTTGGTTTTCCTTGTATTACTTACACTTTTCAAAGTCTCACTACAATAAATAATTAAAAAACAAGATCAATTTTAGCCATTATTCCACAAATAACATGCACATGTGACATATTTGAGGAGGGCAGAGGAGTAAGTTGCTTTTAAAGAAGAAAACTTGTGTATGAAGATATGCTGCAAGTTACTGAGGCCCCTGAGCATAGACATAGTTAGCAGTTCTAAAAGCAAAAATAATAATGCCTTAGAATTTATATTGCTGGATTTTATTGGCAGATGGTCAAAATTTCTATATTAACTTTTTGAGTTTAATACACTTTACCTTACATTTGTATTCTGACAGCTGATACAACAGCATCATTATTATATATTGAGCTGGTGTCAGAGTGTTTTCTCCTTCATATAAAGGTACTCAGGATTCGGTTTCATTTCCATGCTATACAACCACCAGCCATCTTCACTTGAGGTTAGTTGCAAATAGATACATACTTCAGATAAAAGAGTGGATGCTGGTCTTAGTGCCCGAAGTGTGTTGTGATATACACCAAAACACTGTCCATAAAGCTGTCATATAACTAGGAAGATAGATAAGGAGCAGACAGCTAGTAATCCAGATTTTTTTTCACAAACCCTTTCCCATGCATAGCTAAATTTTTTTATACAAAGGAGTTCAAAGTTTCAGACACTAAGGTATCGTATTTTGCAAGTGCTAGAACCATCATTATTATTTCTAAAAAAATTCATGAAAGGGACAAAATAGCCTCTTTTTAACTGCCAGTTGCTGGATTAGTGCAACTCAGAAGCTTATGAAACTATGATTCACATGTGCTCTGAAGCTTTACATGAGTTGCACACAAATAAAAACTGTATGCCACTGCAGTGAATAAAAATTATAACAGTATTTCTGAAGTATTTTTCAACTTTTGTCCGTGACTGTAGTGTGGCGCTCTCTATCAGGTGGCAGCGGCCGCACTTAGCCACAACCCCAACTCCACTCCAGTTTCCTCCCCTCCGCGGTTGCTGGTGTTCAAGGTCGGGAAAGTGAACCATGATAAAGCAACATAAGAGTCAATGCAAAAGGGGTCTGATTTTGCATCAGAATGTGCAATACATGGGAATGCTGCAACTATTTGTCTGCCTAGATACCTGCAGTAGGTAGCAAAACATTTGTAGCACCCCCCTAAGAACGGATGCATCAAAGGTGTACAAACAAAGAGGAAATTAATGCAACTTCGGTTGTAAGCAGTACGGGAAAAAAAATTGGAGCGAAGGCAGGGTGAAATACTGAGTTGGTAGCAGGTAGTTATGTTTATTTGTTAATATTACCCAATTCCACTAAGGTTCTTGTCAGGGGTGTTATTTCGCAATAGAAGTATCAGAGTAGTTATTAATATCCTTTGCAATAAAATTTAAGAGATTTTTAGTGCATAATTTTCTGTTGTTGTACAGAATCTTAACTAAAATTGTATTATGTGTCATGATACTATGGTCATTAGGAAACATGTGCAGACTAAAGTTTTATGTAATTAAATAATTTCATTTTTTCATGGAATTCTAGCATGAAGGGAAAATGCCTACTTGGTTGTCTGTAACTATTCCAATTGGAACACTGGCACACGTAGATGTAATCTATTGGCAAAATTAATGGCAATAATTTCTCTTGTACTGAAAAATAATTTGTACAACACTTGCAGGAATTCATATAAGTGTAAAAAATACAAACATACCTTATACATATTTCTTACTGCACAATAATATTTTAGCTTTATTTTATTTATTCACTTGAATATAACACATTTTATATAACCTTACTAAAAGTGTAAGAAAAACATGTAAAACTTCATTATTGAATAGTTGGGGCAAGCAAACATCCACTTTCTCACCTTATAGATTGTGTCCTCAATAACCAAGGCTGTATATAAGGGGGAGGGGGTTATGAGTTCAGACCCTCTCCTTAACAACTCAATGGCATTTTTTACTTTAACAATTTGATCATAAATAACCAATGCTGTCCTATGAATGGGCAAAATTACATATGTGCCGGCTGTAAAAAAAAGTTAAATTCTAACCCCCCCTTTTTTTTATTATATCTACGGCCCTGTCAATAACCATTTATGTACTAATTCAGCAGAACCCCGAAAATTCGAAATGTTGAATAATGCGAACCTTAGATCAAGAAAATAGACTGTAAAATTAAATTCACAATAGAGAAAAATAAAAATAAAAAAAACCCCTGTAATTCCTTCTCAAACATTAAATTTTACATTATAATTTAGCATAATAAAATTAAAATACATAAACTATGCCAGTAGAGTATAAATTTAAAAACAGACTGAAATTATAGAGTAGGGTCTAAGTAATTGTTATTGGACTTACATATACTAGCTGCATAAAACCATAATTTATAAAACTTTTTCTATTTATTTGGGTTACAGTCTTATTTGTTGGAAAACACAGCAACTTGCGCATACGTAGAAAAATCAGTAATCTTCTTTTAACATAAGGAACTAAACCTATTTGATGATGCAATGTTGCACCAGCATCGCATAAACATCACGTCGGTCTGCATGGCAGCAGTGTGCTGTTCTACATAGCACAATGCCAATCCAAGAGCATTTGCAGCATATTCATATGAAACTATGTCTTTTGGCGCATCTTCTTCTTCAATTTCTTCAGGATTATCTTCATATTTATCTTGAGCTTGGATCATAGAGATGATGTCTTCATCATTATACTCTTGATGACCATTGGTCATCAACTGTTATCCACTTCTAGAGGCAATTTTCCCCTGCATCTTCGCATCCTTGGATTTGTTGGACAAGTTGAAGGTCATCATTTGATGTGTCTGAATGGGCAGATGAGTTTCTTTAAATTATGAGACTTAGCCGCAGTTTTTGTTCCCATGATGTTTTAATTAACTAGAGTTGTCCCAAGCATCGGCAGTCCAGTAGATAACAACCTTTATGGTTTTTTTTTTCAACCTTTTCTGGATGGAAGAGTCCTCTCCTTGAATTAAGGCTCGTAAGAGCATTTTACGATAGTGTAGTTTTATATTTTGTAGTACCGCTTGATTTATTGGTTGTATGATTGAGGTCACATTTGTTGGCAAAAAAATTGCTTTAACATTGCCATTCACAAGCACTATATCAGATGGATGAGATGAGGCATTATCAATCAAAAGTAAAGCTTTATTTGGCAGACCATTTTCTACATTAAAACTTCTAACTGAGGGAAAAAATTGTTTCTCGAACCATTCCTTAAACAAATCACCATTCATCCAAGTCTTGTTTTGATTTCTGTAATAAACAAAGAGAGAATTAATGTTCATTTTTCAAAGTTTGTGGCTTGACAGACAAGCTAATTACCATGAGCTGCAATTTATTTGTCCCCGCGGCATTGCTACAGGCTAAAACAGTACGCCGTTGTTTATCCATCTTAAAGCCTGGGGCTGCCGACTTTTCTTTTGAAGCAAGACTTTTAGAAGGAAGTGCTTTAAAATTCTGCCCCGTCTCATCAGCATTGTAAACTTTCTGTAGCAAGTAATTTTCTGATACAATTAAATCTGCAAACTCACTTAAGTATTAATGTGCAGCAACATCATTAGCGTATAACTTTACTCTGGTTATCATTAGTTGACGAACCCCGTGCCTCTTTTTCCATTGGTCTAACCAACCATTGCTAGCAGTAAATGCGGAATCACCATTCATAATTTTGTTCAGCTATAATGCCTTTTCTTGGATCAATGGGCCACTAATAGGAACACCTTTTTGTCTTTCCTGAGTAAACCATAAGAAAATAGTTTAGTCAAGTTTGTCATACAAAGGTACTGTGGAGTTGTGGCATTGTTCCAGTGTTTTTTCACTCATGTTACAAAACTGTTCAATTTTTCCCCTGATTTTCCTTCCAGTCTCTGGTTGTAGCTTTCCCAAAACCAAATTCAAGAGCCAATTTTGTTGCACTTTCTCCCTTGTCCAGTCGTTAAGCATTTGAAGTTTTTCATTTAATGTACACGAGCTATGTTTACATTTGCTTACTATTGTATCCTACAAACAATAACTAGGTCTGTTCACTTAACTACAGAAGCTAAGAGTAGTCAAAACACGATAACAAGATCTGATTCATCATAATAACAATTATACAGTAACAACAGCGATCTGCACAAAGGATCGAACTCCAGCAAACTGTATAAAAAGTACTGCTACTGTTTGCCTGGTCTGCTATTTTAAGCAAGCTTCTCCATGGCAATGGTGACTCACTTCAACTCAATGTCACTACTCTCATGCTTCTGCCTAAACTCCATGCTACGGTAGCGGGTGATGTGCCATCAGGGCTTATATATTTACAATGCACTAAAAAGACAATCTATAGTATTTACTATATATTTTACACATATTTTCAGATAATCTGAATTTTCGCGAATTCGAACAGGCATCAGCTCAAATTAGTTTGGATTTCTGGTGTTCTACTGTATTTCTGTTGGTAGAGATGTTCAAGTGCACATATTTATATGCTCGTTTCTTTGGTGCTAAATGGGACTCACTCATTCTTGGTGCAAAATGGGACTCACTCATTCTTCGGAAAGTAACACTTTTAAAATGTTGGCCCTAACATCCCAGCCTCATGGTGTCAACGGCACATTTTCAGACAGAATGAGACTCTGTATGTTTTGAACCCACTAGCTGGCGCGACATTGCCACGACACACACACTCATTGCAAATGCACACATTATTCATGAAACAATGGTCCTATTCACATTTTTTTTTTAGCAAAGTGGCAGACATCTAGTGGCAGAAATATATACAGCTGTAGTTGGTATAAACTGGCTTTGCTTATATGACTGACAACAGAGAATGAAATGTAATGTTTACTAAACAGACAATTTCTAGCTGACATTGTTTAAATGT
>NQII01001507.1:490712-560096 GCA_002778355.1 Clitarchus hookeri
CCCCCCAACCCCCCTCGCATTAAATTAAATAACTTCCTGAAAAAAAATTTATTTATTTCCGCTCTGTAGGACTAATATCAAGCCAATATGTAATTTATAAGGTATTTCTATCAAGGTAGGATATAATGTGTCAGTACACAACTCTCTGAAATAAAAAGTGATGTAAAAATGCTGGTAAGCCGATGGCATCAAGGATGATGGAAAACAGGTGAAGGCTGAGGTATAAAAACGCAATAAGTGAATAAAATTAAACTTTAATGAACTAACAAAAAGCTTAAAGAATTTTTATGGCAAACAAGTTAATTGTGACAAAAATATTGGTTCATCTACTTCCCCAGCAAACTAAAAAGTGATTCATAACTTTTCTTAGTTGAAGTGGGAAAAAAGAACTCAATACAAAAACCCACATGAGTAATGATGCTTCACTATAATCTATAAGCCCAAAAATGCAGTTATCACACTTTTTGTTTACCATTTCCTGGAAAGATTTCATTCTTTATAATTACTGAGCTGCATATGCACCTGCCACTAAAACATGTAATTTTTAATATCCTCTAATGAAGACTGCGTAGCTATACTCTGTGCTGAGCCTTATTAGTTTCATTTTCACTTTGCTAAATGAAGTTGCACTCCACTAATGGTCACTGGCAGTGAATTATGTAATGTGCTGGGTAAACTTACAGCACAGTTTACCAGAATTCGTGCTAGTAAATCTAGACACAAGCTTGTGATTCAGGACATGCATTACTTAAAGACATTTACAGACATTCGGACGATATAAGGTTTGAATATAAAATAATCTGTATGGAATTTCACCGAAAAAAGAAAATAGTCTTTAACGGAAATAAATGAGATGACAAGTAATACCCTTGCATTTCAGCATTGACCAAAACTGTTGTTTGTATGCAAGATGTCTTTCAAGCAGGCAATAAAATTAAATGTAACAAAAAAAAAAAATTACACCTTCATTTAATTTTTTTGTTATTAATGAATATCACTACATTGTTTTCCAAAACATAGACCATGTTGAAGTGGTATTGTAATCCAATTCTGTATTTGATATTTTATTAGGCCTACTTAGCTTTAAGTAAATAATGAAACTTAACTAATTTCCTGAATAACTGACTCACAAAATCAAATCCACATTTGTTTGATCTTTCGATTGTACTCGGGAATTCGCAATTCACTTTTTATGATGTTAATACTTTTTAGTCACAATGGCATACATAAATGTCTAATGTTTCCAAAATCCAGGAAATTTAGGCGGCTGTAAAAAATTACTTTAAAAATTTTTATTTCCTAAAAAACATAATTTTTTTTACATTATTAACATTTTGATATGTTGTTACGAATGCTGAACAAAATGACTGCTTACAGAATCAAAACTAAAACCTGTCAAATTACTAATTACCAAATAGTAAACTGATCTATTTGAACACGACCTTAGACCAAGATGTATGAAGATGTGGTAGATTAATTTTCGTCTTCTGTACATGATCCCAACATTGGCTCGCAATTTGTATTCAGAACTGTCAAAATCACGTGTTCAAATGGAAATGCGAACATTTGTTTATATTTTGTTCCCTACAAATCTGTACTTCTATAAAAAAAACGAATTAGCACAAACTCAATTATCTCTCAGCTGCACTGAAACTTGGTCAGAAAAAGTGAAAGTGCACTGNCGAAGATGTGGTAGATTAATTTTCGTCTTCTGTACATGATCCCAACATTGGCTCGCAATTTGTATTCAGAACTGTCAAAATCACGTGTTCAAATGGAAATGCGAACATTTGTTTATATTTTGTTCCCTACAAATCTGTACTTCTATAAAAAAAAACGAATTAGCACAAACTCAATTATCTCTCAGCTGCACTGAAACTTGGTCAGAAAAAGTGAAAGTGCACTGACATTTTCAAAACACATAATTATTTAAGTAAAAAATTTGCTATGGCATTTTACAATTGCTGCACTGAACTGGACATGTTCCAGTTCAGTTGAAATTTGAAACTTGAGATGAACAGAAGGTAAAATCTCACCTAATTTGTTGAACAAGGAAACTAATCACAAAATTTTGTATTTATACACTACGATACAATATAAAATTTTTTGTTTCATAATTTTGTACGTATATACTCATTCTTTAAACAAAGCATAACTTCCGGACTGTTGATAATCTGTAGTAATCTGGCAACAGAGTGTTCTATATACTCTGTACTGCAATGTAAGCGTGAGACTCACTATAGCATGCGACGTTCGGACAGTTCAGTGCTGTGATTGAGCTTCCAGCTACTTCCTGGTTAATGCAATATTTTTACAGAGAGGCACAGACAGTAAAAAGTGTGCACGAAGTTCACAAATTGTCCATAGAATATTTGAAAAATTATTTTAATTTACACTAAACTGAAATATGTGAAAAACATTGAGTAGCGATAAACAATGTACAGAAGGCAATGCCCTTTATCATAGGCTAAGCAAGCTGAACCAATGTATCCTTGACAAGTCATTAGACACTCTCTGGTTTCTGCCCTGTAATATTTTCTTTCCAGCCCCATGGTGCATATGCAGACAACTAAGTATTTGAAAATTATAGATTTGATGTGCGATCAAAATATGCAACGACTATGTTGCTCGCCTTCCTGTGGAAGTCTGACAGACGACTGCAGTATTGTTCAATGACACTATACTGCGCACCAGTTATCTGTGAACTTGAGCAATGCCACAAGGAAGGGTTACATCACTGACAATTTGTGGAATAGGCTACATTCGGCAGTGCGTGAGGAGTTGGGGTGAACAAAGTTGACTGCAGCCTGCCACATTATGTAAAGAATAACAGAAAACACTGACCATGGAAAACACTTCACTCATACTTCGTCAAATTTTCTAGGCCATCCACTTCTGTCTACGAGTATGCAACACTATAGTCTCTACTTTCACTATCAACACTACATAAATAAACTATTATTTTGTTTATCTTAAAATAAAATATATTAATATGCATCTCAATAATAGTTCTTGAGTTTATTTGCATGTTTTCACTATGGCTTATTTGGTACTTTGTTTGTAAAATTATTGATTTACCTAATTTTGTGAAGTGCATGATTTTGGTTTTATCATATTAGCTGTGAAACTAATAATTTAGTGTAACCTTTGTTAAATTTCCACATTTGTTTCATTACATCTCGAAGTCTTTTAGTTTGTAGCCATTATACATATATATAAAGTTATCATTACAACTGATTATCATGAGTTAAAATTTTGGGACAAACTTCTTGGTGACTCATTTCCTTGTAACTCTTGAAATTTTTACTGTCATGAAAATCTCTCATTGCCTTCTGACATTTCCATGTCGTCACAGCATTAAAAACGAAGCCATTTTCACTTCCTGCATTGATTATAATAAAACACTGTTCTTTCGGCACCAGTGAAAATAAAAACTTTATGAAGTATTATACCTACTCCACACAGATCAATGAGCCTTCAACAAACTGAAATGTAAATTCAGTGAGTGCAAACTACTTGCCTGCCCTAAACTACTCCCACTGCTTTTATGTGCAGACAGACGTGAGCCAGGATGGTTTGGGAACAGTGTTGTACTTGCAGGACAATCAGGGCAAACGCCTTATTGTTGAAAATGGAAGCACAAAATTTAGGAAGGCTGAGAGAAACTATGACGTGAACGAGCGTGAGCGCCTCGCGGTCGTGTGGGTGCTGAAGCACTACCGCCACCACCTGTACGCCAGTGAGTTTACAGTGAGGACCAAACAACCAGTGCTTACTCTGGTTGGAGAAGGCACAGGGCCCGAAGTCCAAGTTCACCCAGTCGGCTCTGGTGCTCCAATCACAGAACTTTGTTGTTGAGCACTTTCCTGGCAAGTATAGCGAGCTAGCTGACGAGCTGTTCCACCACCCAAACCCCGACTGTCAGGCATGCGATGACACCACCTGGGGCAACATTCTTCCCCTGTCCCATCACCATAAGAAAATTGACCAGCCCCCAAACCAGCTACTGGATACGTCATGAACGATGATGAAGAAGTATGGCATGAGGTCCTTAGGGCGCAGGTGACAGATGAGTTTGCACAAAGCAGGTGGACAGCGTGCGAGACTGGTCACCTAGACAACCACAGGTCAGTCGAAGACATCCTCCAATGCTGCGCACGCCACCACGATGATCCTGGAGATTGTTCCTGCTGCAGCCAGCCCGTGCGGCTGTGTACCAACTACACCACAATGACACCTCAGTGAGCCACCCTGATGCCGAGACGAGACATGCCGTGGGCTAACATTTCCAGTGGCCCGGGATCGACAAGGAGACTCGCCAGTATGTGCGTGCATGTTGTGCCAGGCGTGCAAGATCTGCCACTGCGACGACCCCTACTCTAGAACCACCACGGGCAGATGGTTCATCGTCGTGACCAACCTCTTTACTCATTGGGTGGAGCCATTACCCATCTGTAGAAACCAAGCCAGCACCATCGCTCACTTACTGGAACCAAAATTTTTTTTCCCAGATGGGGTTACCCTCGGGTGCTCCTGACTGACAATGGCACACAGTTTGCGGGCTGTAGATGGCAGATGGACTGTGCACGTAGGCGTGCAAAACACCACACCACACCTGTCTACAGCCCAAAGGGCAACCCGACTGAGCGCCGGAATGAAGCGGTGAAGGCCCAGTTGCAGGTGCGTATTGAAGAGGCTTACACGAAGTAGGACGTACATATACCTTGGGCACTGTTTTGTCTATGCAAGCATGCCAATGCTGCGACCAGGCTGTCGCCTGCACAGTTGCTGCAAGGGCGGGGCCTGCCAAGGTTGGATCAGATAGAGATGCAGGAGGAATGTCCCGTACACTGCGGGGTGAGGATGCAGAGCAAGAGTGACTTATCACGTGCCCATCAGGTAGCATACATGACGGGTCATAAGCACACCTACTCCCCCCTCAGGTTCAATTTGGACAGCGTATATACGCATGCACACAACCCCTGTCAGCAGGGCATTAACAGTTTTGTGCACGATTAGCTTCATTGGGCAGGGCCTGGGACCAAAGTACACTGCACAAGCACTTCATCCTTCCTGGTACAGCTCAGTGGCAGCAGGCCACAGAAAATCCACCGCGACGAACTGCACGCAGCAAATGACCCAGATAGTGACCACTTCAGACCCGGTGCAGGCGCCCCCACTGAGCCACATGATCCAGAGGGTGATGTGGACTTAAGTCACAGTGTTTGTGACTTCTACCCACACAGAACCACAGGATGGCATGGTTAACACACCCATTGTGTGCATCAGCTTCACAGGGTTTCTGACCGACAGCTTCATACCCAGGGACACTGGGTCTGCCACTCCCATTTGCGCAGAATGAAGAATGCGATGGAATGAATAATGCACAGTCAATACACAGCAGTGAGCACTTGTTACAAGGACACTGCTTAGCTTCAGAGTTTGCTGCTAGATGGCACGAGCATACCCAAATGGCAGCTTTCGGTGCATTTCACGCTTAGTAACAGCATGAAAAGACATGAAACGAGGTAAAATTATGGCGTTTGAAGGACACAACAAAATAAAAAACAAATGCTTGCAACTGGATGCGACGGCGACACAAAAAATATGCAGCGTGTTAAAATACACACCCTAAAAGAAATGCATGTGTGCAGTTAATTGCCCAGAAATGCATTGATAACATCGCTGAAGCGTATTTTTGTGAGGTTGCAAGGCTGGAAAAACGTGAAGGTAACAAGGCCCTCAATAAGTTAAAATGAATGCAATCCACTGAGATAATTATCTCTTTCAAAATCAATCAATTCAAAATGAAATAAAAAAATATCCCCAACTGAAATAAGTCTGATATAATAAATTTGTTCAACACTAAACATGCAAATTGAAAAAATTATTTTAAAAAGTTTTCAACAGTACAGACTTACCACCTGAAAGTAGACGCTAGGGTGTTTATCTTCATATTTATTGTTAAAAACAAGATCAGTTACACAAGGCACTGGTCATGTTGAAGTTCATGTTATATTAATACAAACTTATTAGTAAACAAGTAAAAAGCATTATGAACATACACAAGAACAATAAACACGACATGAGACTGATGACAATCATTTTAAATCAATTTATATGTACATATACTGAAGAGCCAGAAAAACTGGCACACCTGCCTAATATCGTGTAGGGCCCCCCCGAGCACGCAGAAGTGCTGCAAGACGACGTGGCATGGACTCTACTAATGTCTAAAGGTATGCAGGAGGCCATTCACACCATGAATCCTGCAGGGAAGTCCACAAATCCAATCTCCGCCAATTTGAGAAAGAGTTGCATGTCTGTCACGTATAATGATTCTCGTAAGTCGTTGTTTGTCCCATTCTTTCACAATCTTTTTCCTGCCACAGCGATGTCGAAGATGTGATGTTTTACCGGATTCCCGATATTCACGATACACTCGTGAAATGGTTGTATGCGAACATCCAAATGTTATCGCTACCTCGGAGATGGTATGTCCCATTTCTTGTGCGCCGACTATAACACCATGTTCAAACTCACTTAAATCTTGATAAAAACCTGCCATTGTAGCAGCAGTAACTGATCTAGCTGCCGACTGCATCACATTACTCTGATTGGTTCCTTACCTCTGTTATTTGCATATGCACACCTATACCAGTTTTTTTTTGGCTCTTCAGTGTATATTAAACTATACAGTCTTAGCATAATTAAATGCCATTTGTAACCCATTCAAAGTCTTGGTCCCACCTATCCTGGCTGTCAGCATGAAAAGCAATAAGTGCTGAACGGAGATTCCTGTTAAAGTGTTCCGCATGTGACAGCTGTGGATAGTAAGGTGTGGTGGTGATATGTTGGATACCATTAGTGAAAAACATGTTTTTGAAAACCTTAACACTTAAAGTGTGGACCATTATCTGAGACAATAACTGAGGGATTTCCAGAAATTTTGAAAATAAAGTTCTTAAGTGCAAAGATTGTTGTCTCTGAAGTTGCTTTGCATAGCGGAATGAGCCAAACACATTTGTTAAATGCATCTATACACCCCAATAACATGTTATTCCCTGATTTGAAGCAGGGGAAAGGGCCGACAAAATCAATGATAATCTTCTGTAAATGTCGCTCCGCAATGTCAGATGAAAGTAAACCAAGTTTAGTATCTTGCGGAGGTTTTCCAAAGCACAAAGTTTACAATTTTCACTCTTTCTGATATGTCCTGATACATACCTTTCCAAACAAACTTACGCCTAATGGCATTAATGGTTTTGTATGTACCAAAATGAGCTCCCAATGGGGATGAATGAAAATACTGAAAAACCATATCACGAATATTTTGAGGTAAGACAATTTTAGGAACTTTGGTGAAATAGGCTTTGTAATGTAAAATGCCTTTAGATACCTTATATTGCTTAGGTGCGGTGCATTTTTTAATTTGATTCATAATGTCGCAAATGAAAGGATCAGATTTTTGATGAGTTTCAATATCCTGAAAAGCCAAAGGGAAATCGGTCAGCATTGCGAACAATTAGGTTCAGGTTCTGAAGAGGCTTCCTCTGATAATTTTCAAACATGCATGACAATGCATCAGCAACTATGTTCTGGGTTTCGCGAATACATTGGATTTGGAATTTAAATGAAGAAATTTTGACTATCCAACAACCTAATTTTCCAAGTTGCTTTGGATGAGCAAGTAACCATGAAAGAGCTTGGTTATCTGTTCCCAGTAAAAAATTCTTGGTGTTCTAATAATTGTCTAAATTTGTCAGTTACGAAAACAACTACTATACATTCTAGTTCATAGGCTGACAATTTCCTTTCCTGATGAGTGAGTGTTCGTGAAGCAAAAGCGATGGGTTGCCTTTGCCCATCGATTTCCTGTGATAACATAGCACCAAGTGCTGTGCTGGAAGAGTCTGTTTGAAGAATGAATGGTTTGGAAAAATCAGCTGTTCGAAAAACTCGGGGGTTGGCTATTGCTTCTTTCAAAAAATCAAAAGCATCCTGTTGCTCTTTTGCCCATACAAATTTTGTTCCTTTTTTCCTTAATGCATTTAGAGGAACTGCATGTTTGGGAAATTTTGAAATTAATTTGGAGTAGAAGTTGACCATGCCAATAAATCAGGAAATGCCTTTTGCATCTTTTGGAGGAGGAAAATCTTAAAGCCTTGGTTTGGTCTGGGTCAATTAAGACTCCTTTTTCAGAAACTACATGGCCAAGAATAGAAATTTTTTGGATTGTAAATTTCACCTTCTTTAAGTTGGCGGTAAGACTTACATTATGCAATCTGTCAAGAACTTCTCTGACATGAGCTACATGTCCCTCAAAACTATTTGAGTACATGACCAAATTGTTGAGATAGTTGTACACAAACTTGAATTTGACATCGCCTAGCACCTGATCGAGTAGACAAGTTAGAACCTGGGTTCATGTAGCATGACCAAATGGCACAACAGTGTATTTATTGGTAGAGGTTCCATGGAATGCAAAAACCGGTAACATGTTTTGAATTTTTAGTAAATGCGATTTGATGATAAGTTGAACTTGGTCAAAAACACTCAAATACTTGGCTTTACTAAACCAATGTAAAGCAGAATTCAAATTTGGAAGTGGAACACTTTCAATGTCAATTTGTTTGTTCAAACAGCCGTAATATATTACGAAATGATGATCATTACCTTTAGGTACTAGAAAGGCAGGTGAACAGAAAGATGATTTAAAGGGTTAAATGACTTTGGTGTCCGAAAGAACCTGAATTTTTTCTCGCATAATTTTAATTTTTGGTGGTACTAAATCATAGGGATGACATTTCACAGGTTTGTTGTCAAGAAGTTTAACCTCGTATTCAATCAAATTTGTGCATCGTAGTAGTGGGGTTAAAACATCTGGAAAATCTGCACATAAATTTTTAATTGCTTGTTGTTTTGCACTATCTAGATGATTCAAATCAGTAGAATTTTGATTACTTGTAACTTTTGATACTTTTACTTCTTCACAATGTTGTGATATGAACCAGCAAATGGAATTATCACCTTGTGATTAAAACTAAACATGATACATCTTGCTTTCAGATCAATAAGCATGTGTGTCTTAGTAATGAAATCTGCTCCTAAAATAAGATCTGTCGCCAGATCATCGCACACAAGAAATGGAAAAACCCATGTAAATAAATCAATTCTGATTTTCACTAGAGTTACTATTTGTATTTGTAATGGCTGATCTGAAGCTGTAATACAGAGTAAATGTATTGGTTCAGTACCCTTTATGAAATTTTTTTCCCTCTAATTGTCGAAAAACAGATCCTGACATGCAACTAATAACTGAACATGTGTCGACAAGTCCATTGATATTTAAGGAACCAATTTGCGTGTTGAGATATTGTAAAAATGGTTTTGTTAAAGGCACAATTTTGTAACACCTTATTTTCCTTAGGTAACCACTTTTCTTATGTTTTCTACATTTTCTGTCACTAAAACTCCATGTGTTCCCTAAGTCATCAACCATAAAGGCACTATTCACAAAACACGTGTCAACTGGTTTGACAGGAGTGACTAAATTTGTTTTCTTGGAAAAACCTTTATTTTTAGAAAAATTGCTCTGTTTAGGTTGCCTAGACTTCTGTTTAGACCACCGACTTACATGTTTTTTGTTTAGATTCTTATTTATCATTTGCTGTCAAAGTTCTGCACTCAGACATAATATGACATGGCATTTTACAAAAATTACATGTTTTACTACCTTTTATCTAGTCTTGAGGTATGAATTTCATTTTCTTATCCTTGGGATGGTTCAGACACTTTCTTAGGAGTATAGTGTTCTGATCTAAAAGATAATGTGGATTGGCTTATGAAATGATGGTGAAATTTACCTTGGGATTGGTCTGCAAAAGCAACATTGGTGGAATTAATGCACAAACAGTCCAAGTCAGCAAAAGTCTGTGGTCTGGAAGAAAAAATAGCACGTGAGCGCTCTGCGGGATTTAACCCATCTAAGATAGTAGAAACTATCTCAACCTCAGAAATACATAATCGCAAAACCATTCCAATCAAATGTTAACTAAAAGTCTGGTGGGGATGGAATAATCCAGTATATCCTGGTGATACTGGCCAATGTTATAATTATTGCTTATGACAATAGTGGTTCTATCACTTAAGGGTGAACAGGTGAATGGAAAATTTATTTCCAGCAGTTGGTTGTCAGGGATGTTTCCTTTTTGTTTAATTTTTATGAGTTCTCTCAAAACCTTGAGCATCTGTGGAATACTGAGACCATCAGTCTCGGGGAAATTCGCAAGAACTCTTTCAAGAGGATGCGAAAGCTTACCAAAAACAGACAATGATGTTTGGGGGTTTGAGAAAGAGAGGGGTTGGGAGTGGGTAAAGTGTTGAGAATGTAGGGTGGTAAGGTGGGGTGAGTGGGGTAGATGGACTGTCGACTGTATGCCAAAATGTTGTGAATGGTAAGGGAAGGGGTTGGAGGGGTTGTGTAAAGGGATGGTAGGGGTGGGAACTGTTTGGTGAGGGGTAACAGAGGTAATGATATGATAGGTGGTGTGAGAATTTTGTTCTGTCTCTTGGATACTAACTGTGCGTTTTGAATGCAAGGGCTGGCATGAGAGGGGTTATGGCTGTGTGTTGAGGGGGTTAGGAGGGAAGGGATGGTTGGGTAGTCAAAAGAGTTTGTGAATCCCTGCGGTGTGGTTGTCGATTGTATTTGGGAAACCTGGGGAAGGGCAGAAAATTTTTGTGAAATTTGGGGTACAGGGGTGTCGGTTGAGTAGTTTGTATGTGTGAAATGTTAGTGGACACTACTGTCACCCTTAATTGGTTTACTATTACTTACATTACTAGGAATACCACACACCGATAAAGCTTGTATAGTAATACCAGAGCATGATACAGTTGTGGGTGATGTGTGTGGTAAAGAAGAAATACTCAGTCTCCTGACTCTAGTGACACAGGGTCTAAGCCCTGGAAGCTAATGGTTGGTGCAGACATTTTTGAAATCTTTACATTTTAAAAATTATGGGTTAGAAGGAGGTGGTGATGGGGTCAGCTGAAGGCTGTGTGACAACTATGGTGACGAGTTGATTGGTCAGATAATTTAGCAACTCCTTTGTTTGTTTTAAATTATCGAGCCACTTGGCTACCTCTTGCACGTATAGATCATGCATACCATATTGGCCTAAAATATATATGGTTGGTAAATCTATGAATGACATGGTTGAGCCTAGTTGGACACCTATTTAGTCCCATGCTGCTGGGAGCAGCCTGTAGTGAAATAACTGTTTCACTTAACTGTTCAGCCTTGTCAACACAAATGCTGAGCTCGTCCATCTCCATGCTATTCAGATTAGCTATGGAAGGATGGATACGATCATTAAAAGCCAGTCACATATTTTTATGCAACATTGGCACATCACCTGATGCATCTATGTTCCGGACTATTAACTCATATTGCAATTAGTCTCTAACTAATAGTTCTGGAACCATAGTGTTAGCCTCTATATTATTAATTAACAACATATTTTAGAGAAACACCATAGTAATTTTTAAAAATAAAATATTATGACAAAACATTTGAGGGAAAAGAGAGAGAGAGAGAATAAGAAAAGACGTGCGTAAAATTATACACACAAAACACGTCACACTTTGCCATGATGTCTGCGCAGGAGGTTAAAAAATCACAGTGAATAAAAAAATGAGACGGGGAAAATGGCTAAAACGTACACACAATATAAAACAATGATGAAAAATAAAATGTAAAATGTGTTCCCTGTTTGAAGCCGAAGAAATATATTAATTTAACCCACATTTGTAAATTTTACTTGTGAAATTTTAATAGATTATTATACGAGCATGCCTGTGTAGATTGTAACCCTGCAGATGCTACCTAATTACCATGGCCTTGGTTGGATTGTTAATCTGCTACCATAATTACTGCTACCAAAAAGAAAATAAATTATTCAAAACATATGCATGCTGGATACAATAGACCAATAGTAATTACTGAATAATGAGAACATGAGATTAACAGTTATTATATAATCCAGAGGGGAGTAAAGTAAATAATTCCATCAGTAGTATTTAGATTACTTGATATATTTTAAATAAAAATAAATATTATAACTTTTGCCGACATAAGAAAGCAAATATAAATGACATGATGAAGAAAAAGAAAAAAGGAGGGACCCTTTACAAATATGGTTTGCTATATATACATATTTAAATGCCAGGACATTAATCTTTTAGTGAAAATAAGACATTAAGTAAGCCAGGGATATGGCGAACAAAGTTTTCATAATTTAAATAATGTAATGATAGTTTGTTTCTCCTTTTTTGAAACTGCTGTAAGTTCATAAACTATTAAAAATTTTAACTGTTGAAAGTTTACAAACTGTTGTTTATACAAAACGTGAGAAGTTCACAAACTGTAGGTTCAATAAAATTAAATGAAGTGGAGATGGCCTGCAGAAAGGAGAAAGCAGAAACGCCATGGCCATTCTTCAACATTGGTACCTTTGCACAGGAACTGGGTCTATGATCAGGAAGAGGAGGTCCAGAAAGAAAATATCCCCGGCAAAGGGAAGTTTGATTCGTCCAAACAGTGTTTCTACTGTTTACACAAAAAGTGCATATTTGTCGGAGTAAAATGTTTATGCCAGTGTTATTTAAGTACTGAGACATTAAAAGACTCATTGGGTCAGTGCTCATTGCATGGTCATAGTGTGGTACACTGGTGCACTGAATGTGGGGCCCCTCTAGTGTGGGCAAGACCACTTGTAATAGGATACTGCGTGGGGCACAAATATTTTATCCAGATATTGGAAAATTCACGTTTTAACACTTCAATGATCGGTTTTACGATGTCATAGTGTTTGAAGAATACAAACATGAATATCACTGTGAGACTGCCAGTAAAAGGTGGATTGGGTAAAGTACCATACTACCAGGTTGGTACAGACTGGTAATCAGATAACAAATTGGACTGCCAAACTGTCTGTCTCCCAATGGGAACCAGTTTCCTCGTGGCTGGTCAGGGGTATCTGCCGTGATGGTTTGGGCCGATAGCTGGAACCTAGGCCCAAACACTTGGCAGGGTGTTGGACCACTTGGCATTCAGGCCGATGGGGCCCAATACTGGAATTTCATGATGAAGAAATTCTAGTCTGGTAATGGTCAGTGTCCGATGACAGCTCATTCGGCTGCACTGCTGGTGGCTGGTTGGGTGGCGATGGTGTGGAGACAATGATGAGAAATGGAAGAACTCTGTAACCTACGGGTCCAGACCTCTGGATTTTGAAAATGATGGAAACCTTCCATTCAGAGTCTATTGCATGCTACCCGCCTCTACTAGTAGGTGTGGTTCGTGGGGTGGTCGGGCATTGAAAACCCACTAGTGCCATGGAAAATAAGTGGGAGCACGGGCTGATCGGGTTGGCCCCAACACAAGTTCTCTCTGGTGTACCAATCACTAGAGGTTGGACTCGTGCTAGTAGTGGTTAACTCCGTATGCTGGAGGAGGTCTAGAGAGATTCCCCCTCTCAAAGAAAGACCGGGCAGTGAGCGGCAACCCGCTTCAGTTGTGTCCTGGCAAGACACTAGGGGTATGGATAGAACCCTGGCAAGACCACACGTTTGGTATCTGAGGGCGAGGGTCTCAGAACCTTGTGATAGGGTGTCTCTTGGTCGTACTTGTGAATCATGTTGGGGCTTTGGATATGGTTACTTCAGGTGCGTAGCTGGGACACCTGCGATGAGAGGGCGTGATCCCTCTTCCCCACTGACTGGGCGGTCATAGCGCGGGATGGCCATCTGGCTAAGAGCGCTACGTAAAAATATAAAAGTACGAAGGTCGGGAGGCTACAGTATATGCATACCTAGTACTTCTAGGAGAGGACTTTCTATTGGTTCTACTCTAGAATCTTCTGGAACATTTGGAAATATCTGTGTGACATGCTTGCAAACACCTATCATGGCCCGCTTCTCAAGATCAATGTCACTATCTGACAAATTGATCAATCTAACTGGAAAATTGTCAGAATTAGAAGAGACCAAAAGTTCTTGCTACAACGACTTTACTTAGCAGCATGCCATCCCTCTGTACTGGCTTAATTAGACCCAAACGCCTGGCAAATGTTTCTTGACATCTGCCTATAAAGACAATTTCACTAGAAGCGGGCAGCACAGTGAGTTGACCACAGACTACTGGGAAGCTAATTGGGGAGGACAAATCATTCTGTGTCAACACCAACTCTGTACTGCCTACCTGTATCACACCAAGATGAGTATTGATACAGCAGTACATCAAGCAGCAAAAGACATTCATCCTCTATTTATGCTATTTATATATCTAGCTCAATGCTAAGGTCACCAAGCTTCAAGATTACTTTTCTCTTATCTCTAACAGGTGTGGTGTCACCTGTTACTGTAGTCAAACAACACCATTCCATACTGTCGTCGGGCGATCACTGGGGGGAAGGCCTGATGTCAGGTCTTACTACCGTTATGGTAACCCCAGTGCCGACAACCATCTGGCAAGGAACATCATTCAGGCTCCCCTCCTCCAGTATTGCATCCAAATCCTGTTTCACTCACTGTACATGTAGGAACATTGGGGTCTTCCCTTCTGCAATCACCGACCTTCGCCCCCCAAGATCGGTGTTTACAAGTTTTCCGAATGTGCAGTATTCTCAACTTGCTTCTCGCTGCCTCTTTTGCTGCTGCTTCTGCTGCTGCTGCTGTTACAGTTGTTGTGGGCAGTAGGCTCTCAGGTGCCCCAGCTGTATCTTCATTATTCTGTCTTCATCGTCTTCGTTCAGTGTCACTGCCTGTACTGGACGTCGGGGTGCGGCCCCCTGTCTTGTTGACTCCACCAACAGTGCTCGGGCCAAGGGCTTCCTGCATTCTGTGGGGTGTAGCCAGACGTACTGCTTGCTGTACCTGTGTCAGCGATAGCATCTATGAAGAAGCAGACTGTAATTATTTTGCGTACCTCCTCAGAGCACCCTTCCATAGAAAGTTGAGACAGCCAAACAATGTCTTTCCATAGCTCCTGCAGTAGCTGCCCTGGTCACTGGGCGCGGCTTCGCAGCTGTGCATAGTGGGCATGTTGCAGGTACCGGTTGCCCTAATGTAGCTCCAAGGCAGACACCAGTGTAGGGTACTCTAGTCAATGTCACTTTGGCGGAGATAGTTGTATGCTGAGTGCCAGGCCTCTCAGTACAGCTGCAAGGTAGTAATCCTGCTGTTCGGCTGACCAGCAATTCAGGGTGGTGACTATTTCAAACTGGTGTTGGTATTCCCACCCTGAAGTCTGGCCATTGTAAGGGGCGGGCTTAATTGACCCCCTTTGCCACTCCTGGTTGCGCGACAACAATGCTGCAGAGTTGTTGACTGTCCTCCGAGGTTGCTGCATTGATTGGGCCTTGCACTGCTTTCCCACTTATCTCCGCTATTGGTACAGTGATAGAGTAACTCCGCTGCTGAAGAAACTCCTGCCATTCTTTATTCTGTGTACTCATTTCCTGCTTCATTTCATACTCGACACTGTCCATTGTTTCACTGACAATGTCTATTTTCTTGTCCACACAGTCAGTTCTTGTGTTCACTAACACACTAATGTCTTCTTCCATTTTTCTTGTCTACGTTTTCATTTACAGAATCTATTTTCCTGTCATTATTCTGATTTACAGTGTCTATTTTCTTATCTACTAACTCACTTATTATCTGGCTATTTACATTCTCATTTACACTGTTTATTAAACTACTTATCTGGTTATTTACAGTTTCATTCACACTTTTTCACACTGCTAATATGGTTGTTTACATATTCTTTCAAGCTATTTACACTTGCGCTCACACTAACCATCTGGCTCCTAGCCCCTCAATTAATGCTTGCAATGCTTCCAGTTCTGCAGACATTTTTCTAGTTAACCTTCACTGCGACAGTTGTACAAAGCAGTCTTAAGATTTTGGCCTCAAAATTTTACAATTAATAAAATTGGTTTTAAAATCACAAATTAATAGCTTAATGCTTAACTTAATTTACAGTCAAATGCCTCCATCTCACTTCTGACACCAATGTTCCATAACACGAGAGGGCCATGTCCGAGTTCGTGAGGGATAGAGGTGTTAATAAAAATCATATAACTAAATTTGATTGTTAATTTATTCACACAGCTATTATTTACAGCATTAATCTATATATCTCGACCATTACTATTTATTTCTCAATGAGCGCGATATTTAATGTCTATTTTAGCTCTATTAATGTCCTTCTTAATGTCTGCGTTTGGTTAGAGTCAATCAACTCATACTCAACATTAACACACTTTCTGTATGTCTGTTGCCATCATCTGTTATCTTTTTCACTCACGCATGAGTCCAATAGTCCAGCCTGCCAGTCACACTATCCACTGTGACGATACACGCAGCCACAGATTTTCATCCCACTGGTAACTTCTCTTATAGCTTGTTTCGCTCGTCGTCTATCGCTGAAATTCCAGTCACTCATCCACTCAACAACTCCCGGCCCGAAGGCCCATCGCACTATTTATACTCTGCTGGCCTTGACCTAGAAAGTTCGACACACTCAGAGTCATGCTGACAGAAACTAGGCTAGTAAACCACTAGAAAATTCTTCAGATAAACGCAGAAACTCAATACAACCAAGGTCAGCAGCGCGCACCGCAAAAAGGATCATCATGTCCGCTCACTTTTTAGTAACAGATATATAGTTCTTGGTTTATCGCGCACCTGTTATTCAAAACATCCCTTGTTTTTCGCCGCCGCTATCATGTAACAGCTCTGTCCTTCATGTCCACTCGCTCACGTGAGAAAAAGCAGTGAGTACGTAGCAATATGTAGTTGTCAAAGAAGTATAAATCTTTAAATGTTCTACTGCTGTTTCTTTAAAAAAAATAGTTTGTCATCTGTCATTTTTTATGGGTTCATATGAAAAATATACAGTTGTCTAAGAGGTATAAATCTTTAAATGTTCTAATGCTGTTTCTTTAAAAAATTTGTTTGTCAACTGTCATTAATTATTGGTTAAAATGAAAAATATATAGTTGTCAAAGAAGTATAAATCTCTAAATGTTCTACTGTTGTTTCTTCACTTACAAATGTAAAATTTATTATTTATATTCATATTTAAATAGGTGAAGTGGGTGTGCTCTTTTCAACTTTTCAATCCCATTATCCTGTATTTACAGACGTGTAATGCCTTGAAGTTGACAACATTTTATTATGACTTTTTTTAGCAAGTGTTTTGCTTTGTGTGTGAAAAATCTGGTCACCTACGCCTGTGGTACATGGCATATTTAGGAAACAAGAAAACCCTTCATAAATGGGGTGATTTTTAAAATGTTTGATTCAAAAAGTGTGAAGAAACCACAAATAAACTATACCTTACAATTAATGAAATGAATCACTGGGACTATGTACTTGTAAATATACATTATCTTTGTGTATTGGTAAATTGGCATCATTAAAAATTTTTTTTTTACAATTTTTTTAAAATTTTCAAATCTCCATGATGTTGATTGTATGATTAAAACAAGAAACAGATAATTTTTTATTCCAGTGGAAAAGGACACAGCCAATGACTTTTGAGAGAAAGCTGGGAGCTGAGCTACAGAGCACACTACTTGTTTTAGTGTGTTTTTTAATCTGTATAATTATCAATTGCTTATTGCTGTCAGTTTCTTTGCCATGACCAGGAACTGTACATACATACACAACCAAATTATGTCCAGTGCGGCTCCCTTAGGCAGCGAATACTGGAGGTTCTGCGGGCAGTCTTCTGGTAGTTTTATATTTTCATGTAATCTAATGGGATTGTTGGCATCTCTGTATGACTTATGCTCTCTTTACTGTTCTCCTGTCTTACTGCTAGCATATGTACATCCAGCAGCCCTGAGCATCGGCTACACTTGGAGTGGCTAGGTTTGCGTATGCATCACCAATTAATTTTTTTAATTCTCATCAGAGTACACATGTAGTCAACCTGAGAGTCAATGCTGAAGTGTGTGTTAGGATTCTCTCTTATCACCCATTTTGACTTTGCTCCATTGTTGGCAGATTAGGTATGGTTAGAAATGTATTCAAGTTTTATCTATGTTCCAAAAAATTAAAAGCACACTTTGTAATGCTAGGGTTATTTGAGCTATTGTCCCTGTGACAGCTCTGTTAGCTTTCAGCTGATCCATGCTGCATTTTTGGCTTTTCTTTTTGACAATATGGAACTTTGCCAGATCTATGATGTTTTTTCCACGAGTGACATTTTGTAACTGTTAATATATAGGTCTGCATATATTACATGTCACAATCAGTGTAATTAAAGTTACAGTAATGCACTTATCTTAAAAGTAGTACTCATTATGCTGTATATATCATAGAGTATGTTAGTAAACTTTTATATATTTAATTTGAAACAATTTCATATACTTCCTACCATGGCTTGCATTTACACATTATATTATGCTTTAACTGGATTATCTATTTAACCACATTATTTAAAAAAGAAAAAGAAACAATAAGTGATTGGCTATAAACATGTTGCCTTTACTCATTCTCCGTTTAGAGAACTGATAATAAAATAATGGTTGATTTATCACACAAATATATTAAAATTAAAACCACAACCCACACAACTAGTCCAAAAAAGGATTTCCTTTCCTAGCAGGAAAATGAATATCCACATTTCTTAATAGCTAGATTTATTGCTGAACACAAAAACAGACTAAAAAGTAACCTACAGTACTTACGTTGCAGCTTTTTGAATTGCTCTTTCATTATTTCTGGTTTATCAAAATTGGTCCTCAATGCGATGAGAACTTCTTTGTTAACTGATGCCAATTTCTGAAATGAAATAATAAAACATATTCATGCTTGCACGTCTGAAATTTTACCACATACTTCTTAATAACCTTGTAAACTCAGTTAACTTTTTTAACTGAACCAGTCCGCATTCCTCCCTTCAAGATTAAGGAAGCTTTTAACAAGGTACAACCCAAAGTATAACAGATGAAAGTAGATTTGGAGCCCAGATGTGGATCAATGGATCCAATAAACGCATAAATAAAGATTGAGTAAAATGGACATGTAGAGCCAGCAAACAACCCCTTTCTCTTTCACAAGACCACACATAAAAAAAAACTTTGTCATGATACAATAAACAAGTGATTAGAGAGATAATAAGAAGAACCAATTAATTTTGGGGAAATTCCTGTTTATTTCAGATTCAAGCTGTATAGTCATGCAAGTGAATTATTCAAATAAATAATACTTCCATCAAATAAATAATATCGCTTTCACCAAATAAATTATATCAAAAAAACCAAAAACCAAAATAATAAACAAGAAATTACTGATATAACTAATGAGCCCACTTTCCTATACATACAGGGAGGGCACAAAGTCCTGTCACCCCCCCAAAAGACAGAGATACATACAACATAACATACTTGCACTGATGTGTGCTGTTTTTGATCTTACACTGATGTCTTGCAGATATAAACAATAGCAGATACCAGTGACTATACCATTGAAGAGCACATTGTTGCAAGCACCTGGGTCCATGAAAGCCCAAGAGCAGGACAAATTTTGGAACAAGTGCATATGAACATCAAGCAGCGATTCAGAGATGAGCCACCTCCAAAGAGAACACTTTCGCAGTGGGAACAAAAACTCTTTACTACCCTCATAAAAAAAATGGGTTCTCCTTTGACCAAAAGACGAAGTTTCATGACCGGGAGCTTTGGTATATGGCACATTCATTACTAAAGATAATTTTGCAGCGCTTCGGAATCGTGTCAAAGACCTGCAGAAGTACGTCATGTGTGTCCTTCCTTCGTCTTAAATCATTGCCTGACAATTCCTGAATTCATGTTGGTTGATATAGGTGTAACTTTAAATCCTGTTTCAAGAGCTTGCGCAGAGATGACCGGGGTACACCCAGCTCCGTGGATCATTTCTGCATTGACATCAATGGTGATCTTTCCACAGATGCTGAGACTTCTCTGCATTGTTCCCCTCTTGTCGATGATGAACCACTTCTCGGTTTATCCTCTATGCTACCGGTAGTAAAGATTTTTTTGTTATCACCGCAAAAGTGTTCTCCTTGGAGGTGGCTCACGCCTGAATCACTGCTGGAAGTCCGTACGCCCTTGTTCCAAAATTTGCCCTGTTCGTGGCCTTTCATGGACCCAGGCACTTGCAATAATGCACTCTTAAATGGTGTAGTCACTGTTATCTGACATTGTTTATATCTGCAAGATATCAGTGTAAGATCAAAAACAGCCCACAGCAGTGTAAGTATGTTATGTCGTATGTATTACCGTCTTTCAGGGGTGACGGGACTTTGTGCCCTCCCTGTATGTGTAAAAAAATATAATTAATGTCTTAAAAGCTTAGATGGCTGGTAGGCATTGACATTTTGTTGACAGCAATATAATTAGAGTTGAAATCAGAAACATATGCAACAGTAGTAAAACAATTACAAATACACACATGTTTTAACTGGAACTTTATTTTAGTAAACCTTATACCATAAACTAGCATCTATTCAACTGCATTACAGAAGTTGGATTCGGAGCATCAAATTAGGATGTGATCAGTCTAAAATTTTTTGAATGATTACTAACCTGAAATATTTACAAGGCCATTATGTTGAAAATAAGTGTCAGAGACTCTGAAAACAAATAAGTTTACACGACCTACCATAGCACTACTTGTGTGAAGAATTTGGTGGAAATCAGTCAATTGGTCCCCGTGTTATGGCAAAAAAAAATATTAATTTTCTTATTTGGTGCAATCTTACAAAATTGTCTATAAAAAGGTTTTGTATACCATGCTCCTAATAGATACTGTCAGCAAAGATGTTTGGTTGAATTTGGTTAAATTGTTTAATAGATATGACAAACTAATACAAATATTTATTTGGCCACCATTTTGAAAACCTATATTTGACCCCCACCTAAATAATTTAAGTTTACATGGCTTTCACCAATTGTGTGCAAAATTTAGTGAAAATTTGTTGAATTGTTCAGGAAATATGGCAGAATATTCAATTCTCTCAACTGGCACTAGTTCGAAAATATGCTGGCAAAGTAGGATCTCTGTATTCATAACTGATACTTCTAATGAATACAGTTAGTATAAAGATATAAAATTTAATTAAACATTGAGGAATTCTTTAATAAACATAACATAATAACCTGAATAGTTTACATTAACACCATTAAAAAAGGCCTAACGCACCTAAAACATACACTACTGTAGCACCACTTGTGTGCAAAATTTGTTGGGAATTTGTTGATTGGTCCTTGAGCTATGTCACAAAACCTAAATTTTTTTCATGTGACAATCTTCATAAATGGAGGAAAAAAATGTTGTATTAGCAAATTTGATGATTGTCAAAGATATAGTATAAAAAGTTAAGTTAAAATTGGTTACACAGTCTTTTAGATATAGCACAATAGTTTAAAGTGTTGTTATAGGTGTCATTCTGAAAATAAGGGTCTAGCACACTCAATACCTACAAATTAATACAGCCTACCACAGCACAATTTCTTCGCCAAATTTAGTGGGCATCAACTGTTGTTTCTAGAGATATGACATAAAAAGAATATTATTTCATGTGGGGCTATCTTACAAACTGGCAGAGAAATGAGGATCTGTATAGATAAATTTGATGATTATAATAGATACTGCAAACATGTAAAGTTAAGCTGAAATTTGTTTTGTAGTTTCAAAGATAAAACATAAGAAAAAATGTTTACATGGATGACATTTTTAAAATGTGTGTATGACACACTTAACATCAATTTTCATTCATGGCCTGCCATAGTGCTACTTGTTTGCCAAATCTGGTGGGAATGTGATTTTCTGGGGATATGACATAAAATTTTTAAGGTGTCATGTGGTGCTATCTTACAAAATGTCAGACAAAAGAGACCTTGTGTACACACATTTGATGGTTGTAATATATACTGCCAGCCTACAAACATAAGTTGCAATTAATTACATGGTTTCAATGAAATAGCATATAAAGCTACAATTGCAATATGGCCACCATTTTGAAAAAAGTTTCCGATGTACTTAAACATACCAGTTTACATCACCTGCTGCAGTACTACTTGTTTGCCTAATTTGGTAGGAATATGTCAATTATTTCCCAAGGTACAATGTAAAAATTTCATTTATTCATGTGGCGCTAACTTACAAAATGCAGAAAAAGAGGATCCATGAAGATGCATTTGATAGTTGTGATATATACTGCCAGCATACAAGGTTAGGTTGGAATAGATTACACAGTTTAGACAATATAGCATACTAAGCTAAAATAACTATATAGTCACCATTTTGAAAATAAGTTTGTGATCTACTTAAAATTAACCAGTTTACATCACCTGTCGGGGCAAAACATGTATGCCTAATTTGGAAAAAATGGGTCAATTGTTTCCTGAGATATGACATAAAAACCTTATTTATTTGTGTAGCACTATCTTACAAACCGGCAGGCAGAAGTGGCTGTGTGTTGGCATATATGATGATTCAAATAAATACTTACAGCATTCAAAATGTGGTCGAAATTGGTTGAATAGTATGGTAGATACACTAAATAAACTTAAAATGTTTGAGTGACTGTCATTTTGAAAATAAAAGCCAAATAAAAATAAATTACATATTTTTACATGGCATAGCATAATTTTACTTCATTGCCAAATTTGATGAGAAATAGGTGAATAATTTTTGAGATATCATGTAAATGCTTTATGTTATAATGTGTTGATATCTCACAAATTGGCAGATAAACAACAATATCCATCTCTGAATACAATTTTTACATGATGCACTGCCTAGATACCAAAATTTTTAATTGGTTGATGTGTAACGCATATTGGGAGTAGAAACCTCGCTGACCATCGCCATATTATCCTCCCCGCTGGTGCCTACCAATTGACACGCGTCGCGAGACACGTGGACAGCCAGGACAGGTCAACCCAGAGGACGGATTACAGTTACATGTGTCAAGGTTGTGCCCAGTAAGAGCTGATATATCGACGAAGCAAATTGAAGGCGCTACGTAAATACGTAGGAAAGCGGGCGAAATTGCAGAGCCAAGCTAGAGCACCTCTAGTTACACAAGAGAAAACGGCTGACAAGCTTGAAATATGTGCCACGAGCACTCATCCCCCCCTTCCCCTTTGGCTAACCACAGGCCAACTTGGACACGTGCCGTGGAAAGAGAGCTGACAGGGTAAGTTTGAGGGTGCAGGTCATACCTCCTTCCACCAACAAGAACCATGGCACGTGAATGAAGTATTCGATTGTTCTGCGCCCTCCTCCACACCCCTACCCCAACAAGGGAAGGCGCTTGTACAGTCTTAGGGAGGCAGTCAAGAGAGGATATATGCGAATTTACGAGAGAAGAGGGGGTCAGTTTTGATCACCGTGCCGAGAGAGTCAGTTGCGTCGGAAATTGCGAGAGGACGTCGAGAACGAGAGAAGAGCGTCGAGGAGCGAACCCAGAGCAGCAGTCAAGGGGAGACGACACCAAACGCGGGCCTTTCCAAGGCCGCCCTCATCGCCGGACCTCACCCAGCAGACACATATCAAGCACTACAAGCAGAGCTAAGTATCAAGTCGTCTTCAAAAGAAAGCCTTCCCCCCCCCCTTCAACGTCGCCCACAGTTAATCAGAGTTAGTTAAATAGAGTACCACACCTTGGAAGTGTTTCTGTATATTTAAACTCAAGACAATATAACCAACCAATAAAGTGAAACACAGAAAGACTACCTTATAGTTTACCCTCAACCTATCAGGCACTGTATAGTCTGTGCCTGGAGGAATTAACTACGACCCGATGAACAACCCTGTATACCACAGGTGGGGAATAGCGTCATGTTAAAATAGAGCCCAACGTGGGGCGTAGATAAGTCTGTAGACACCGAATCAAGAATCAGAATATACCCGATAAAAGGGGTCTCACCCGTACCGAATTACCGAACTAGTCAGGCTGAACCATACCAAATTACCGAGCTAGTCATGATGAACCAAAGACTTCAGGGAGTCTCAAACCCTGTGGCACCTAATGACCAATTCGGACTAGAGGAGGCAAGGGTACTAGGCCGGCAAAATAGGGATTCCTATAGGCGGCGGGCAAAAAGTATGGAGGATACGCGTATCAGCAAGACAACGGAGGGAAGGTATGCGAGAACCGAAGGAACCCTAGAGAACCTCTGGACGAGGGATAGGGGAAGCGAATGCAAAAGTCCTCAACTAGAGCCATGCAGTGCTCCATTTTGTAGCGGGACAGGACTATACAGGGTCCGGTGCAGCCTCTGTTCCCAGCGCTATTGTAATAAGTGTATAGGTTGGCCCGTGACATTCCGACCGACCGAAGACACCCAATACACCTGCCGGAAATGCAGAGAGCAGATAACGAGCCAAACCCAAGGGGAAGGGGTACACCTTTCACCCCCGGACCAAACCTCTGCTAGCCACATAGAACCGGCGCGGACAATTCCGTGAGAAATAGTACTGCCCGAATTTTCAGGCAGGCCCCATGAAGACCCTGTGTATTTTCTACATAATTGTGAACACGAATTCAAGGCCGGCCGAATTCCTAAGAAGCGGTGGGTGCTGAAGGCACGCGAACAGTTAAAGGGCGCCGCCCTTATGTGGTGGAATAAATATGGAGAGTTTGTGACGAGCTGGAAGCAGTTCGCCACCCGTCTAAACAAATTGGCGGGGGAGGAAGTACTTACGGCCTTAAGAACATACTTTTACACACACAAACAACAAAGGCAGGAAGAATCAGTTTTTTGCTAAGCGAAAAGCGCAAATGTATTCCCGCATCGCTCCCGAAAGTACCGAGATAGAGGGAGTGCGTATCATTACAAAGTTAATGCTACCAGCGATAAGAAGGGCCCTTCGACATCCGCGGGCAACGGGCATAGAGGAGTTGGTAAAGAGAGCTATTGAGGCAGAGCTAGATTACGAAGAACAGGAGAAAACAAATGTTCTAACCCGCCTGCCACCCGTCCACGCGGCGTGAACGGCAGAGAATAACAGACCCACTAGAAGCTCAGAGAGACAATCCTTGCCGCCGAAGTGTTGGTATTGCCCTGAGAGACACCTGCACCAAGACTGTCCCACAGTGAGAAACCGCATAGCAGCCGCTAAGGAAAAAGACACCACGGCTGGCCTCCTAGACATAGGGTCGTCCGTCAGCCCCGGCATAATTCAAAGGGTGGAACCAATTTTAACGTTAAGAGATCTGAGGCCGGGAACACACGCCCCTCGGATTGGAGTCCGCATAAATAACCAGAATCTTAAGGCAGTACTGGACACAGCGGAAACTGCAATTTCATTAAAAGACAGCTGCTTATTCCCGAACAGAAAAGCCAGATAAAGAAAAACACACGAATAATTCAAATGGCCCAGTCTGAGTCACGACTAACCAAAGACGGAATTATTACACAGCCAAAATCCACGGAGGTAGAAACAGTCCAAACTGAATTTTTTTGCACACCAAATTTAGTGAAGGAGATTATACTCGTGCAACATTGGCTAACAAGCCAAAATTGCATAATCGACTGTGGACAACAGCGCCTATATTAAGGCAAACAGGATAGGATGGCCATAAACTGGGAAGCCCCAATAAACCCGCAAAAATTACAAGAAATCTGTAGTGAAGAGGTAAACCACCAACTCGGGGCTGACCAACTGAGGACATTATTGTAGATACTAAACACTTACGTAGCCGTATTCGAGCATACTGGCAGATTAAATCAGACCACGGCCATTCAACATGAAATCTGGGCAATAGATGCTTGCCCCATATACTGCCGACCAGGTGACCTGTCCGCCTACCGCAGGCAAATAATATTAGACCAGGTAGCCGAGATGAAATCGCAAGGAATAGTGGAGTCAACTGACTGACCATATAACGCCAGAGTGGTGCTTGTGTCAAATAAAGATGGAGAACTTCGTTTTTCTGTCAACTACCACGCCTTAAACAATATTACATACCCTATAGACCCCCAACTATAAACCTGGCTAATATGCTCAGCGACCTAGGGGACGCACATATATTCTCCACTCTAGACATGCGCAGTGGATACTCACTAGCAAATCCCGGTACATCCAGGATCCAGGAAATATATGGCGTATACAACCCTAGAAGGTGAAACCCTGCAGTTTCGTGTAATGCCCTTTGGGTTGAAGAATGCACCCGCTGCTTTCCAACGACTGATGTCAGCAGTAGTTTTGGCAGGCTATAGAGGCCAGTTTTGCCTACCGTACCTCGACGATTTCATTGCATATTCGCGCACACGGGAAGAACACCAGGTGCACTTGTAAAAAGTCCTGGAGTGCTTTCAACTCCATGGACTCACGTGCCGACTGGAGAAGTGTCACTTCGGGAAGACCCGAGTAGAATACTTAGGGAAGCATAATTACCCCAGACGGGAATTATCCAAAGCCCGAGAAAGTGAGAGAGATCGAGGAGGCTAGAGTACCAACTAACAGGAGACAATTGAAACTTTTCTGGGGTTATGTAATTGGCTCAGAGAGTTTATAGCAGATGTTGCCCCTATTATGGCCCCTCTCAATGAACTCCTACTCAAAACAACTCGCTGGAAGTGGACAGACAGACACGAAGAAGCATTTAGAATATTAGAGGCGCGATATGGCGACATAACCATGCTATAACGGCCTATGCCAGAATTACCCCTAATTTTACAGACAGACACAAGCAGAGCCAGAATGGGTGCTCTCCTATACCAGGAGCAGTCACAGAACCAGCGACGAATTATAACGTACGCTAGTACCATGCTAAACGAGAACCAACGCCGCTACCACAGTAATGAGCAGGGGTGCTTGGCGGTTATTTGGGCAGTCCGCAAATACAGCTATTACTTTGAGGACCGACCATTCATTCTAAGAACGGATAGTAAGGCTCTTACATGGCTGAAAACCAAGAGTGACGAGAAAGCCAAATTGGGTAGGTGGGCCTTACTGTTAATGGAATTCTCCTTCACTATCGAGTATTGCCCGGGCTCGAACAACGAGCTGCCCGATGCCTTATCCCACCGACCACAGATGCCCAACAAAGAGACAGGAACCGACGACTGGGAGCGAATGCTGTCCCCCTCTCCCCCAAAACTCCCACGGCCAGATGACGTGGAACTACAGCTAGTAAAGTTCCACAAAAACAAAAATCTGTTACGAGACCAACAGCAGGCCGACCCCAAATTACAGGAGTTAATGAGGAGATATCTAGACCGGTACGAAGGAAGAGATGGCATAATCTGGGCGAGACCGCACCCACTAACAGATCAATGGAAAATCTGGGCCCCCCACGAGCTACGAGACAGTATCTGTGAACACCACCATGATCACCCCCCTGCAGGACATCCGGGCTTTCACGAGATCTTAAGGGACCTGACCAACATATATACATGGCAAGGAATTAGTCGAGATGTGAGGGCATACGTCGCCAGATGCCAGACTTGTTATGAAAACAAGGCTTTCCCTACACCAAAGATACGATACACACCCTATCGGCCGAAAACGCCATGGACACACATCGTCGTCGATATCATGGCCCCCTACCCACGCACACACTGAGGAAAGAGATACCTCCTAGTCGTGACCGATCTTTTCTCCAGGTGGACAGAGGCATTCCCGTTACCCAACCAGGAGGCCAACACAATCATCCGGCAAATGGAACGAGAAGTATTTTCACGGTCGGGGTACCTGAAATACGTGTTAACCGACAATGGAACCCAGTTATGGGGAGTAAAATGGACGAAGGCCTGTGAGACATGGGGGGCGGAAAACTGGACGACTTAAGCTTACCACCCACAGGCCAACCCTACCGAACGCCGGAATCAGGAATTAAAGAAGAGTATGCGAATAAGAATGGGCACGAGTCATACTCAATGGGACATACAGCTACCTGAGATCCTGTATACACTGCGACGTTGGCACAATGATGCTGTTGGAACTTCTCCCAGCCACCTAATACTGGGATACACTCTCCGCAGACCTGGAGAATGGCAGTGGGAAACAGAACCTACAGAACTTCCCACCCCCGAAGAAATACGAAGAGAGGCGATATGGAGAACAGAAGCAGCTCAGAGAAACCAACAACGGTATATCCGGCGGAAATACCCAGAACAAGCGACCGCCGGACACCACTTGCCCGAGGGTAATCACATATTAATACGCAACCATCCTTTAAGCCGAGCTAGTGAGAAATACTGTTTGGGATTTGCGCCTAAGTGGCGAGGGCCATATATAGTAGTCGAGAGACAGGGAAATGTATATTGGGCCGACGACGAGAGGGGCAATATGCGAAAGGTGCCATGGAACCAGATACGCCCTATACCCGAACCCTACACCAATGGTTCGACAGGAATTACAAGGGACAGCACAGAGGAAACCCGCAATGGGCCACTAGGTCACCGAATGGTCAGCCAGGACGCGGGGATAGAGGGTCAAAACGATAAACCGGCCATTGCCCCTCTACGCTATCCCTGTGTCTCAAGGGTGCACGGGCCACTGCACCTGCCGATAAAGGAGCCCAAAACAACAGCCACTTACCGGGCTGAAAATATGCAGGCGCCAGACGAGGGGAGAAGAAGAGGACAGGTGAGCAACGAAGACGAAGCGAGAGAAAGCGAACAGGCGAGTGAAGAAGGCACGCGCGAAGAAGTGGGCGAAAGCGGACGGGTGAGCGAAGGGGAACAGGCGAGCAGAAGAAAGGGGGAGGACAGCCGAATAAAGGGAGGGTAGGAAGCGAATGGAGGCTGAAAGTAAACGAGGAAGAGATAGACGGTGTAAACGACGAAGAAATAGAAACCGCGAGTGAAATAACAGGGAATACAGGGCATAAAATGAAACAAACAGCGAGTATGGCGCAACCCCAAGACGAGTTAGCACCAACAGAGCAACGAACCGTAGAAAAAATCAGAGGGCGAGGATGTACCGGGTGACAGCAGCCGACTCGAGGACGATGTCCAGCCGCAGCCTGGAGAGGGCTTCAGGGCCCCCTGATGAGACGATGGCAACGCAGACTTCATCCCCGCACGCTGTCAGGGATCCAGTGCGGGAAACCACACCCCCTAGTCCGACGGGGATCGAAGCCAGGCGAGTGCAACCTTGGCGCATCTGCAGAGGCCGAGAGGAACCCGGTTTCTACCGGGACCGTCGCAAGTACAGAACGCGTGAACCGAGCCAACCACACCAATAATAGACTCTGTGACATGGGGGAAGCCGGTTTACTCATGTCTCCCGCTGTGAGAGAAAGGTACGGTGGCGTGCACTACCAAACCCTGGAACTGAAACCTCACCCTGGAAATGAAGTTCGACTAAATGTTTTAATTTTTTTACCTGTGTAATCTTAGAATGTGTGAGAAACCTGAACATCTGTGCGGCAAGTAATAAGGGCAGGACGTCCCAGAGCCGAAAAAATGGCCAGATGCCTATAAAGGAAGAGGCGGCAGAGATAGTCAGATAAGAGTGTGTTTTCTTTCCACGGCCTGTGAAGCCGTCGTAACAGTAACACAATACCATGTGTAAGTTAGCGATATATTAAGTGTGTGTTGCATCTGCCTGTCGGAAAAACCTTTGTAAAAACGGCAGTGTGCCAGCCATTAACGAGGAGAGAGGTTCCAGCCTAACAGATAAGAGTGTTGTTTTATTTTCGCGACCTATGCGGCGACGTAACCGTAAAAATGAACTATGTCACCAAAACGTAAATGTTGTCAGTTAACTGTGCTAAAATAACCGGCCGTCTGCCATCTTACCTGTTTGCATATATATCAAGAATGTCTCCGACTTACCAGGGGACTGAAGCACAGAATAGCCACTACGTTAGAAGTTAAGTGATCTGGAAAGATCAATTTAGGGCATGTGTATAATAGTGTAATAAAAAAAAATTTTGTAACCCTGTCAGAAAGTGGATAAGTACTGTACAGAGTCCGAGGTATGTGGTACCAGGTTTATGTTTGTTTAGCTAGTTAGAAAAGTAGATCGGCCTGCGATGTATTTGAAACATAATATGTAAATTGTAAAGTAATCAGCCTTTAGCAAAATGTGTAACGAGAGCCAGAGTGTTAGTTAGACCCTTCTTACAGACAGCAGGCTAGCTAGATAGGAACTGCAGGGCGCGCGTCCTTGGTTAACAGGAGGGAGGGGACAAGAGTAAGGAGAAAAGAGACAAGGAAGGGAGGCCACAGCTGCCGCGCAGCAAGACGAAAGAGCACGGACGTGCAAACGCAGCATCAGCCACAGAATGAGAACTACAGACAGAGATGCAACCGAAGTCGAAAATTTGGTGCAGGTAGGTCAGTTTCGCAGAGCCGAGGTGGAGTTGACGTGTCATGCATATTGGGAGTAGAAACCTCTCTGACGTCCCCTCCATATTATCCTCCCCGCGAGCGCCTACAGTTGACACGTGTCGCGAGACACGTAGACAGCCAGGACAGGTCAACCCAGAGGACAGATCACAGTTACACGTGTCAAGGTTGTGCCAAGTAAGAGCTGGCATATCGCCGAAGCACCTGGAAGACACTACGTAAATACGTAGGAAAGCGGGCGAAATTGCAGAGCCAAGATAGAGCACCTCTAGTTACACAAGAGAAAACGGCTGACAAGCTTGAAAGTTGTGCCACGAGCACTCACCCCCCCCCCCCTTTTTNTGGACACGTGCCGTGGAAAGAGAGCTGACAGGGTAAGTTTGAGGGTGCAGGTCATACCTCCTTCCACCAACAAGAACCATGGCACGTGAATGAAGTATTCGATTGTTCTGCGCCCTCCTCCACACCCCTACCCCAACAAGGGAAGGCGCGTGTACAGTCTTAGGGAGGCAGTCAAGAGAGGATATATGCGAATTTACGAGAGAAGAGGGGGTCAGTTTTGATCACCGTGCCGAGAGAGTCAGTTGCGTCGGAAATTGCGAGAGGACGTCGAGAACGAGAGAAGAGCGTCGAGGAGCGAACCCAGAGCAGCAGTCGAGGGGAGATGACACCAAACGCGGGCCTTTCCAAGGCCACCCTCATCGCCGGACCTCATCCAGCCGACACATACCAAGCACTACAAGCAGAGCTAAGTATCAAGCCGTCTTTCAAAGAAGCCCTCCCCCTCCCCCATGACGTCGCCCACAGTTAATCTGAATTGGTTAAATAGAGTACCACACCTCGGAAGTGTTTCTGTATATTTAAACTTAAGACAATATAACCAACCAGTAAAGTGAAACACAGAAAGACTACCTTATAGTTTACCCTCAACCTATCAGGCACTGTATAGTCTGTGCCTGGAGGCATTAATTCCGACCCAATGAACCACCCTGTATACCACAGGTGGGGAATAGCGTCATGGTTAAATGGTTCCTGAGATATAACATATCACCCTAAATTTTTAAAGTAAGCACCTAGCGTGATTGAAAACCATAAAAGTCAGATGTCCGCACTAACTACTATACATGTACAGAGTTTGGCGAAATTCAGTTCACGCATTCAAAAGTTTTTAGGGGACACGCACAGGAAAGTGATTTGATAAGCCTTTCTTTCCTTTGGAAAGTAGTTTAAAACAATAAATCCTAATACTTATTAAATACAATTTTTTTAAAATTATATTTAAATTTGTTTTGTTTAGTACCATAACATAAAAAGATCAGCCCTTTCATTTTTTATATATATTTGTCAGAATGGGTATCTTGTGAGATAAAACAACTAATATTTAATGCTGGGAAAATTTCATAAATTCATATTTCACATTAAGTTAGTCACTTGTAGAGCCCATTTTTGTATGTAATTCCATATATTTCCTTCATTATTTAAGATTTTGAAAAATTATAATATTGACAAAGTACACAAATAGGGCTCATTTATTAAAGTCCATATTACATATTTTACTCAATGCTACATATTTATACATGATATTACATATTTTTACATTAATCAGTTTTAAAAAAGAAATTTCTATTAAATTTTAGGTTACAGTGCTAGGAACATGTGAAATTTCCCCATTTAGGCAGACTACACAGTTTAAATGCTATTTTTTCTTCAACTTTGCAGGAGATTGTATAAGTCTTTGTTACTGAGAATTCCAAAGCATTCTGAACAATCAGAGCAAACAGAGGACTGATCTCTGCATTTTTGTGTGTGCGCAAATTTGGTATATGGCAGACCTTGACACTCTTACAGTGTGATAAGAGAGGGTCTAGGGTACAGTATGACTCGTTTTTTTTTTGAATATATATTTGGATGAAGGACTTTATCTCCAAGTGTAAATATTTCGCACTTCTCCCCATTTGTTTCTCACAACATGTTCCTTTGATGCTACTGTATGAAAGATTAGTATACAGGATGAGTATAAAAGAATTCCCCAACTTTCAAGGTCTATAATATCGAAACCAAACAACCTACAATCCTGGTTGACCAATCAAATGAACCGTGGAACTGTGAAGTTTGTTTATAAATATCTTCATAAATGTTCAATGTGACCACCACGAGCAACCAGAACGACATCTACGCGATAATAACACTCGTTCCACACTCTTGTCAATAGTCCGGTGTTGCGGTTTGGACGGCGTCCGTAATTCTCGTTTTAAGGTCTTCAATGTTAGCCAGCAATGGTGGACGTAACACTTAAACCTTTACGTACCCCCATAGAAAAAAATGGCAAGGGGTAAGATCTGGGCTTCTTGGGGGCTAGTGATGAAGAGCCTGGTCACCAGCTGCTCCTCAATCAATCTAGCGTTGTGGCAATGTCTCGTTCAGGTATCCGCGAACAACTAGGTGCCAATAGGGTGGCGCACCATCCTGCTGGAAAATGAAGTCCCGTGCCACCTCTTATAACTGAGGGAAAAAACCACTCTATAAGCATGTCCAAATAAGGGATTCCAGTAACAGTGGGCTTGTGAAAAAAGAAAGGGCCGTTAACAGTGCCTTTGGATACAGCGCAAAACACGTTCACTTTGGGGGAAGTGCGCTCATGTTCGGTGGTTTCATGTAGAGGGTCCTGACCCCATATCCGCATGTTGTGCCGGTTCACCTTACCATTAGTATGGAACGTTGCTTCATCGCTAAAAACCAGTTTAGACATGAAGGTATGGTCTATTTAATTCTGGGCAAGAACGAACACGCAGATATCCTGTCTCAGTTCTTTACACCTTTCGGTAAGAGCCTGTACAAACTGTCCTGTATGGTTTGTACAGATAATTGCTTTCACAACACTGTCTATACCGCTAATTGAGGGATTTGCATTTCCCAGCTAGCTTGTCGAGTTGATTTTCTGGAACAGCGAACAAGTGCTTGTTGAATCCGTTGCGCATTCACTTCGGACACACGTGGCCGCCCGGAACTTTTGCCTTTGCAAAAGGCACCCTGTGTCACAAAACTGACGAAACCAACGTATGATACTCCACCTATCAGGAGGATGACATCCGTATTTGCGAGGGAATTTGCGTTGAACAGTAGTAAAAGATTCATATTTAGCAAACTGAATAACACAGAACGCCTACTGTTCTTCCGTCGCCATCGTGATGCGGACTAACAGACGCTCCCAGTGACATCTCTAGGTACATAAAGGAAACATCAGACCATCCCCTTCACATTGACGTGTCGAATGCGAGCTCGCTACCCCCTCACCACCTCAAACTGAGTGTTACGAAAGCCAACCAAACCGTAACACCGGACATGCTGACGAGAGCGTGGAACGAGTTCGATTATAGCGTAGATGTCATTCTGGCCGCTCTTGGTGGTCACATTGAACATTTATGAATGTATGGTAAACAAACATAATGGTTCATTTGATTGGTCAATCAAAGTTGTAGATGGTTTGGTTTTGATATTATAAACCTTCAAAGTTGGGGTATTTTTTTATACTCAGTATGTATAGCCAACCACAAACTGTATTGTTTCTTACCACTAAAATCTTTTCTGTATAATTATATTTTTGTTACACAATGGCACTTATAGCATTTACATTAGCAGCAAAGTTAACATGATGGATTACACTCAACACTTTCACTACAGATGACAAAGTGCAACAAATAAAAAAAATTGACTATTCTAGGAAGTAAAACTTTAGCAACATATAAATAGTGTCGTGCACACTAAGAACAAGGCTTTGCAATCATCTAAAAAGCAAGTGCTACAGACTCAAATGCAGCATTTTCAAATGGAATAAAAGAATTTTTCCAAGATGTGTGTTGGTCAATGATTACCACTAACATAACATGGTATGAACTCCAGGTGCCTGAATATTATGCATGTCTACAAAAGTATTGCAGAAACCAGATTCCTGATGAATCCATGCTGAGAAAAAACTATTTGGTCTTGTGGAACCACGAGCAGCTGGCAAGTGTGTGCAATGTTATATAAGCAACTACCATATATGGGTCATTGTGGGTGAAACAACAGATGTAACTGGATGTTACACTGTTAATTTCGTTATTTTTTCGAGATTGCTGGAGCACACAAATCATGCAACAGTGGCTTGTTTTGTGAACAATGGTCTGAAGAACAAAAACTTCCTCGCATGAAGAGGTACAAAGCAGTTATACAAAAGTGAATAAAATGTTTTCATGCACCATGAAAGTGCTTTTAAAAGCCTCATATTATATGTTGCAATATAGAGAAACATTGACTAACTTAATATTGCTTCCTGAACTTGTCCTTACGAGGAGGGAGGGGGGTACATGGCTGGAAGTTGTTAAGTTATACATTGAAAATTTCCAATGTATAAAATAAAATCTGTAACTGAGTCGTTTGTGAAAATTTGTAGTTTCGGTACATGAGGCACAAAGTACGTCGAATGAACCCAAAAATAGGAAGTGCATTGGCATATATTAAAAGTAATTTCTGCTTGCTTGCTGCCAACATTACAAAATTAGAAACTGTTGGGTTACCTTTGCACAATGCGTTGGATATTATAGAAGACACTAAATAGAAATAGATTTCAGTCAAGGGAGACATAAGACAAAAAGTGATAACCAAATCTGAGGATGTTAAGGAAAGAAATCAAGCTATATGACTTTTGTTGCAGTCTGTAAGATCCTCAGTGGGGTAGAAGATCCTCCTGCCAAAATCTCTCCCAAAAATACCACCTGCTTAAATTCGCACCAGCAACTTCCCGTTAAGCAGAGATATCATTTTCTGAATACAAAAAATTTCTATCTGAATGACAACATTCTAGGACTGTAGAACATTTGGAGAAATACCAGATATTTCTTTGTGAAACACTGACGGCCCAGTGGTATGTGGATGAGATCCTATAATCCCATATGCTCCCATTTCTGGCTGGGATCCCAGGTGTGATATTCCAGCAGCTAACACTAGACTACACACGGCACAGGTTGCCCAGGACTGCCGCCATTATGTCCAAACACTACCATGGCCTGCCTATGCCTCTACCATGTTCCCAATTGAGTACGTGTGGGACAAGTTGAATTTTTGCTAACATGCCATAGTATCCAGGACTTGGAAAACACCATCCAACAATTGTAGTGTGTATCACAGTATAAGGGGATGCAATGAACTATTGAAAATGACTGGATGGCGTACCACAGCCAAGGATAATGACAACAGCAGCAATGCAGTTTTGCAATAAAAAAAGATTCTGCAATTGGTGAAACTAAATATGGCATATGGATAAAGTTTTATTTGTCATGAGTCCAAAATCCTTGGTGGGAAAAACAAACTTATGACATGCAAGAATGTATGTTATTGCTTACCAACAGGATACACAAATTAATATTTACACTCTTTGAACGTAAATACCAGAGAAACTGGTGAGACTGGAGAGACTGCTTGTGTTTGATGATATAAGGACAACGTTGAGTGTGTGTGAATGTTAATAACAATTACAAATGTTCAAAATGTCCACCATCAGAAACATCTGCAACATTGTAGAACAGAACAAAGAAACAGTAATTATAGTTGCCCTGGGAGTGGATTCACAGGCTGTCACAATTGCGTCTTTCACGGCACCCAACGTCTGTCGCTTTGTGGCATACACAGTGCTCTTCAGAGTTCCCCCACAGATAAAAATCTAATGGCACAAAATCTGGAGACCTGAGTAGACATTCAACACTTCCTCGTCAGACTGTCCAGATCCAAACCAATGTATCATCCAGAAGCGACCATACGTCTTGATGGTAATGTCGCGGTGCACCGTCCTGCTGGAAAAAGCAATTATCTGCGTAGGGTTGGTGAAAAGCTAGAACAATGTTTTCCTGCAATATGGTAAAGTAACTTTCCCCTGTCACCATTCCGTTAAGGAAGAATGGCTCCCCAAGTCATTTGGCAGACAGACCGTACTACACTCAAAACCCAGGAAGATTAACTGCTTGCTCTACCATAAAGCGGTGATTTTCATCAGCCCAGTACACAGAGTTGTAGCAGTTGACAGCTCCATTCAATCTAAAGGTTGCCTCATTGTACCAAGCAATAAACATCAGTAAAATATTCATTGTCATTGCGCATGTTGACAACTTGCTAACAAAATCGGTCATGCCTATCTGGGTCATTTTCATTCATAGCGTGAAGTGACATGGGAATGTAGGGCCTTCACTTTACTTAAAATGCTATGGACCCTTGATTTACTGATACCTTACTCATACACAGCTTGCCACATAGACTGACTTATCCGGAGAACGTGTGAATATGTGCAACACAGCCCAGTTTTGTATTACCTTTGATGTATGGAATGCCATGTAGTGTCCATTTTTAGAACTATGTAAGAATAAAATCAAGTACCCAGTGATACCTGAAGTAAGAAAATCAACAGGCAACTGATCAACATGCAATGCACTGCTATAGATAGTGAAATACTCCAAAGAAACTACATTGGCAGGCTGCGAAAGAGGATACGGCAAGTAGAGTTAAACAGTCACAAGTATTTTTAAAAAGCATACTTGTAAAGACTAAAAAAAAAAAATTAACTGCTACCAAACATTACATTATAAATAAAGAAAAATGTGTGTTGGAAAAAATGTGGCATAATCATAAAAATGAAACACTACTGAAATATTGTAACATATATAAACACCAGAGGTAAATTATAAAACCAAAAGGATGTTAAACTAAATTAACGAACTAGGCTGATTTATGACCTTGCATTTTAAAATCAAAATAGTAAACAAAAAATTATGATCTCTCAATACTAATGAGACACACATTTAGATACACCGCAAGAAACTGGTGATGGCGCAATATTTGAACAAAAATCATGTATATTGGTTTGCCAGCTGTATGTTAAAATGCACATAAACTTCGCCATTTAGTTGGCGACATCAAAAGTAATCTTTTAACAGAGTACATTAATGAGATTGACATACAAATGCAATGTAAACTAGGACTATAATTTCTTGGCGTCATTGCGACTTGGTATTGCGAGGTATTAACAAACATTTTAAAAACCTCATTTAAAATGAGGAAATATTGATCAAAATCCTCAACTTTTTGCAAAACAATGTAGTGATAAACAATCAAAACATCAAATCAATGTCAATAAGTAACCTTTACAACAACGTTAAAACAGTTGTAACACCACAATCAACAATGTTGACAAAATTGCTATAAATGGACAAATGGGAATGTTGATTATGTTAATAAAACTTATTAATATATTTTTTTTGGAACAGGAATTATATACATATGTATCACACTGTAACATGAAAGACCTGTTGGTGCATATCACTGAACATTAGACAATGGAACCAGACCTACAAAAGCTATAGCATGAACTGTACAGTGCCCGCTTGCAAATAAGTATTGCTAGCTCTCAAACTCTTATTATTCATTACCAAATATTGAATGCATTATGACAGAAGAACAAATTTTAATAAAACTACATGTGCCAGTACCGAATAGGTTGTATAACCATCGGATGTATAAACTTTTGTGTGTTCTGTTCTCATTCTATAATCGAAGATGTTATCTTACTATACAGAAGCAATTGGTAGTGATGGATGTTGAATAAGCTATACACTTTCTTACAACACATGCACAACATAGCTAACTTCATCAAAACAGCTATTTTATTGTGTAATTATAGACTATTTCTGTTGCCATGTAAATATAGCTGTCAAAATGAATCAGGCATACACATGGTATAGACCTCAAGGAATCGGTTTGTTGTTACAGGTGCGTCAGCATCAGTTATTGTAAAATGCACAGGTAGAAGACCTACCATGATGTCCTCTACACTGCATTGTGCAACGCATCTCTACAGCAACCACAAGAAGTATTTCCCACAGCACTTCATCCACAATATAAACTATCCACAAACATTTTATCACATATATTGCCACATGATTACTGTTTTCGCGCATTATAATTATTTATCGCTATATGCAGTGAGGTGTGACATGGCAGCTCCTACAGTAGAGGGAATGCATCAGTCTTTTTTGTTTCATGGCCACATATCTTGACCATGGCGGTCAGAGCTGCCAACTTGAACAATGTCATATACGTTAGAACATAAGTGAATAGTGTGGTTTAAAGTTGCATTACACCCTAGCTATTGGTACATAAAAGTTAACTGTACATCTCGGAAATATATATTTTCTGTTAATTCTCACTTTTCCCCCCTTGGTGATTAATTTTTCCTTTTAATAATGATGGTGCCATTATAGTTTCCCTTCCTGTATTATAAAAAACTTAATTATTACATGCCCTACGAAATGAAGTAGGTTAAGCATTGTAAACTCTATAGATGTGTCTACCTACATTATAATTAGTACGTGTGCAAGTATAGTTTCAGTTCTGGTATTATAATCTCATGTATATTTTACAATAGAATGCTTTACTACTTTACTTTCCAAGAGTCCTTTATGGTGGAATGTTTTGTATACAGTTTGTCACAAATTATATCTTATGTCCTTATTTAATGTTTTTAATCACATTATGTATATATTAAGCATAATTTATCGCTGCAAAATTGTTCTTTACATATGTGCCCAAGTTTTTATTATGTACATGTAGCTCGCTCAGCTGACACTACTGTTTTCTGAATTACAGTTACAAGCATAAAACATCTTACCTTACGGTGAATAGCCATACAGACTAGTGGATGTGCGCAAACTCCCTTACCCCTTACCTTAAAAGGTGGTATGCCGTATTTGATTTTATTTTCATCATTTTGATGCACCAAACTCAACTAGGGTATGGTAACTGCTTTTACCCTCTCATACACACACCTTTTCATTGTCGTGCGGCCCAACACTTGTTTATTTTAGATATGTATATACAGATATAAATATAGTTCAGGGGCATGTAGATAGCATGTAGTATTAGATGTAGGCGAGCCCTGCCACAATTATATAATTGCATCACCAAGTACGAGTGTAAAACACATAGTTTACACAGACACAGGCCTCATGTATCACCACCAGGTGATTTTCAACAGCGAAGAAGAGGGCGGTATCTTGCAGTCAAAATCAGCATACACCAGAGGGACAACACTGGAGTCCAGCCTTTTCAGGAACGCCTTCTGGTACACCTGTCAACTTTCCCCCATTTGACCACCTCTCTAGGGGTTATGTTATTCTTTCATTCAGCTGAGGTCAGTCTCCACTTAAAGCAAGGGGGAGATGTTATGAAAGCCCTTTGGTGTCCTTTCAAATATAAAAATTGCAGTAGTTGCCCCACGCTGCAGGAATTTCCAACAGGTGTTACAAGATGTGGGCTGAAGCAAGGCTGCTGATCAATATTGACCAACCATGCTGCAAATTCCAGGTTGTGGCTGGTGGATGCCTGGGCTGTGCAACTGAAGATTCAGCACATTCCACCGTGACCCAGTGGCAAAGATGTTCAATGCAGAGACTATTTAAGACTGTAATCACGGAAGCTCTGCATCTTTTCCTCCAGACTTAGGGTCAAGCAGCAAAACTTCCACAGGCCGTCACAATGCTGGTCTCCTGTCGAGCTGCCCCAGCGCGCTTGATGACAAAAAGGTTTGTCTATGGACATAAAGCGGTGAGTGATGTTATACCCAATATTGGATGTAGGCATCCGGTGTGGCAGGTACCTCAGAAATTAGTGAGCCTCGAGTAGGAATAGTTTAGATTTGTTTGATATTAGGAGCAATAGAGAGTGAAAAGAAATTATTTTGATATATTATCATTTAGGGTATTGATTTAAAGCATTTATAATTATAACAGTCTTTGGAGATAATAGTGAGTATAGTAGAGGTTAGAATCGTGTGCATAAATTGCAAGATCATTTGTTGTATCATATTGTTTTATTTTCATGTAAAAGGCCAAACCTAGATTGAGTTACTTATTTACTAACACTGAGTTAGCCCTATTTATGGTAGATTTTATAACTAAAGTTTAGAGAGATCAATAAGCTAAGAGTTACAATACGTCCAAAGTAATTTTTAATTTATGACTTTCCCCTTTAACAAGTATCATTCAAAGAATATAGCATGGTTTAGCCTTTGTGCTATATAAGTTAGTATTTTTTATTTGTTTTCCACCTACCAAACATTTGCATTTTGCTTTGGCTTTGTACAAATTCATCTGCCAAGGTCCCTTATCTGTCTTTATGCTCTAGAAAAAGAGCATAGAAATAATGATACAACTTTGTCGCTGTTCAAATTCACAGCTATCGCATAATGCACCCCCAAATAGGCCGTTCAACCAAGGGCACATGTGATTGCCTTCCGTGTGTCCTAAACTGCTTGTGTTATTAGCTGTTTATAATAGTTTTCGAATAATGATCAATTCTTCCCACCAGTTGCTGCACAAATTTACACATACAGGAAATTTTTTATATATATTATAATTTCACTTAATTCAATAAATTAGTTTTAATATACAATATCTTTCTGTTGATGTTACACTTCACCTTTTTCTGAAAACCACATGTACCATAAACTCTATTAGCAAGCATGTTTGCCTTGATCATGAAACTCCCCCCCTATGCAAATAGAAACTAAAATAATTAAGCATGAAGAACTAAACAATTGCAACCTATAAATGTTTTCTTTGATGTTAGTAGCTATGAAATGTAGAATTAGTCAACTTTATTACAAATAATGTTTTTTCTTAGTTAAAAATCATTAAATAAATTATTCAGGTTGCATTTTGAAAATAAGCTCCTTATCTGTTAAAAATTCTTCATTCTACTCCTGGAATGCACATAGTTAACATAAAATAAAATAAAATTGCATCATACTTCCATTACAGTACTGTCTAAAAACGTGTGGGGCAAGTGTAACAGTGAAGCACTAAGTAGCCAATCATGGTGTGAAAAGTAGAGAAGGGAGGTATTTAAAACAGAAGTTGGGCAAACATTTTAAATTACGTTAAAATACATAGCTACATTTCAAACCAAATTAAAACACTTCATTAAATTGTATAATTGCAATGGATTCCTCTCCTTCAATTCATCAGCATGTCAATCGTCTGCGGAAGACATAAACTAAACTTGCATAAGCAGCCGAATTATGATATTACACAACCACAACGATGAGAGCACACAAACAACAGTAATTAGAAAAACATATGCAGCATAAAACAATGCCAGCAGAGGCGCTCAGGCCATGGTGCGAACAGGACCAGCATTCCTACACCACCTCCCACCCACAATAAACAAACACGTAACCCATGTCCTTCATAGCAGGGGCTCATCCAAAATCCTCTCTTTTCCCCTTCTTTCTGCGTGGATCTGACATTGTTATTAGTAAAGCATTGTAGAATTACAATTTAGGCAGTGCAAATTCTTTACTGTTAAGTTCACTTGGTGCCATTTCTGAAGTTCTAAGGTGAATTTCATAAACCACAAAAAAATTCCTGCCACTCGGAAAAATTCCTTTACATTTCCCTACAGCATTCCAAATCCCGTACATTTCCCGCTTTCCGTGCATTTCCAGATCGCTGGACATGCTGTACGTACTATGTTTCCTGCTTTTTTATTATTTTTATTATAGTAAACATTTAATGTTGCTTCTTTTCAATCATCGGCCAACATCGACAAAAGCAACATCTTATTTCGTACAACACATTTATCGCCATAAGTCTGTAACAGTTGCATCGCATTGAGCTATTGTGAAACCTGCATAACCAGTAATTAACATAAACCTACTATTTCCAGTACCATGCAGAGATTGGTTCCAGGAAAAAACATCTAATATTGCCTAAATTATGAATTTCATCTCATTTTAAGTAACAGTATATGAAATAACTTTTCACTTAAAATTATATTACCATAGTAAATCATTAGTGTCTAATATTTAACATAACAGAAATATAACTGGAAACAAAATAAGAGCTGCCAGTTACTTCAGTAAATATAAACAAGCACATAATTAATTTCCTGCCATCTTGAAAATAAGCATTCTGGGGGAAAATTGTTGCATGCAGGTAGTTACTATTCTATTACACTATGCACACAAACAGTTGAATGGCTTGTGAAAATGTGTCCAAATTATTTTCGACAACGTAAAAATCTATTACCATTCTACAACATGTAATTATCACAACCACAGCAAGAAAATATGGCTACCATTTAAAAAAGAAATTATACTTTGACTAAAATATATTGTATAAAGGTTATTGCTCTTAAGCACAAACAAAAATATGACCTTAAGACCTGTATACACTACACATATTTCTATAATAAATTCCATAATAAAACTTATGAACATGGCATGACAGGGTCAACGGCAACTTAAAGAATTTTGAATGAAAAATTGATATATATTGCGGCTTCTGCAGCTGCTCTCGCGTAAGCATAGTACACTGTGAGAGCTGCTGCTATCTTGAAATGTCTTACTGACAGATGCCCATGGTACATAAAACTGTAAAATTTGAAATAATTAAAATACACTTTTCTGATAATTCCTTTATTCAAAATTTGAACAGTTCCTGGCATTCTGGACTAGCCCCAGAATTTTACTAGCAAAAGCAATAAATATCTGCATTTGATGAAATACTTTTGAAAGTCATGCTTAAAATCAGCTTTCAAGTTATCAAGGTCATATTTCGTTGCCTGCATTAATGAAACGCCTAGAAAACTTGTGCAATGTTAGTTCATTATCTAATACATTATTGTGTGCACAAAGCAATGGAATAACAACTGTGTGCTTATTTTACCATTGCTTGAAAATAAAGATTGAGATTGCATAACATGTACATACTTTGCATAAGTTTTTTCCTTTCTCATGGTATAACTGTTTGGTAAAACACGAACACTGCAATTTGAATTTCAGACTTCAAACTCAATATTTAAAATTTGGTGCAGTTCAGAACATATTTTTATACATGTCCAATGATGGTATTGAGTCTTGCGCCACACACCCATGGCACTCCATGTAAACTAGTTTTCAATTGTATTTTGTAACTAAACCACCTGTAAATTATTTGTTTATTTTGAACCAATTTTGCAAAGCAAGTCCATGCCAGTCATAATGTCAAAGAGAGCCAAAGTGAGTCGCGGTTGGTTAGTTTCTGACAGAGGGCATGGTACAGCTGGGGAACATTGTCGAGGGGAGAGGCAAGAGAGATAAGTAAAGGGTGGAGATTGGGAGGGAAAAAACAGCCAGCAACTTGTTGGCTTAAAAAGGTTTGTTTAAAATGTGCTAGTAAAGACCGCAATGAAACCGGATGATACCTGCGTAAAATAAATCTACTAATGGGGAAAGACAGACAAGCTCAAATGTTTTTTTACACAAAGCAATGATAATCCCCACATGCCACAAGTTAGACAATGTCCGGAGCTATATTTGTCTTTCGCAAACAAGATATGGCCTGTCCTTAAATGACTCCTACATTGTGACATAGAAGGCTGTTAACATAAAATTAATAATGCTCTCCAGTTCACTTTAAAGGCTTACTTTGGTTTAATCACAAGGCCCTGTGAAATAGCTGTAATTCATGTTGTAATTTTATGTGTGATTTAACACAAAAACAAAAGGTAGAGAAGGGGGAATTGATCACTGTAAGTTGGGCAAACATTTTTAATTGGTTTTAAAGCACTTACAAATCACACACCATTAAAACAATTCATAGCATGGTATAATTATAACGTAATTCTCTGCTTCAATTGATCAGCGCATAAACTGCCTGCTGAAAATTAAAGTAAATACACTTAAGCAGCCAAACTACCCTATAATACAACAGCAATTATGCATTTGTGCACAAGCAACATTCTTTACAAAAACGTCCAAACTAGGCCAGCAGAAGAGGCGGTTTGACTCAGGCCATGGTGGGAAGAAGACTCTGGCATTCCTACTCCACATCCTCCCTGCCACAATAAACCAACCCTGCCGCCTTGCTCTTCACAGCAGGTTGGTACACTGACATCCATTTCTTATTTTCTAGTTTCTCTCAGTGCAACCTTGACACGGTTATTAGATATGTGCTGTGGTATTCTGATTTTTGAAAGCGTGCAGCTTCTTTATTTTTAAGTTCCCATGGTGCAGTTTCTGAACTTCTAACACAGATTTTATCAACCAGAAAAAATTTCCACCACTCTGAAAAATTCCTCTACATTTCCTGCTTTTCCAGCATGTTCGATTGCTGGACGCCTGATCACGTTATTTACAATAACTGAACAATAAAATAATTTTGACTAGTTTCGCATTACAATAATTGCTGGCTTAGCTTAGATTATTTTTAACTACATACGTGGTAAGATAAAACATGTTCAGCGAATGTGACTTGTTAAAATATGAATAGGATATAAAAATGTAAATAAATATATTTATATAAATATACATTATAATAAATAAATCTAATATATTCAAATAAATATATTTATATAAATACCCTTTATCAATTATATAAATATTATCTATGTACCATATCAGCTTCAGAAAAAGTAATTTTTGTAATTGAGGCCACGGTGGCTGAGCAGTTAGCCTGTTCACCTCACATCAAGGTGAGCTGGGTTAAATCCCTGGCAGGGCCACTCCCTGATTTTTTCAAGTGGGAATTGTGCTGGACAAAGCAGCTGGTTGGCTCGTTTTCTCAGGGATCCCCTGTTTCCCCCACCCTTGCATTTTGGCGCTGTTCAATTCTCACCTCATTTCACCCTCATCGGCTCTCAAGACTTCATTTAAGAGCCGCCCAAATCTCTCAACACAACGCAACTTTCGTAATTATTTCCTCAGTGTGGTTATCACATCAGCTTCACTTTTGTAAATTAGTTCTTCAGTGTTCTATGCACAGATACACTTCCTCTTTGTGTTATGTACTGTTCAAGTGTTGCCTTATATTCAGCTTTAAAAAAGGAACATTTAATGTACAGTTACAGACAAAGCAGTGTGTGAAATGAGACATGTAAAGACAGAACTGTTCTGAGTCAAAAGAGTATATCTGGCAACCCTATCATTTAACACAATTAGAGCATAACCCAAATCTCACATATCAACCACATAAAACCCTTCAACAAAAGTAATCCTTTTTATGACATGTATATCATTAGTGTTTAATTATGTCTAAACTGCTATGAAATGAAATATATATAACAGCAAAATACATGGAATACAGTCTTAATTTATTATTATAGTTTCTTATTAACATCTACATTATATGCTTAGAAGTCTAACTGAAATATGTGAGTTGGGGGAGAGAAGTGCCTTGCATACTAATCTAATTTAAAACTTGCACCTAAAAATGGCACATACATCCATGGCCGAATTATGATTTAACCAAGCACCTACTATTACAAGAAATGCCTAGACCACGGTATGAGTGAGTGAAGAGATTTGTGCAGCTCTTAAGAGCCGATGAGGGTGAGCGAGGTGAGTATGGAGCAGCATCAAAATAAATGGTGGGAGAAACGGGAGATCCCCGAGAAAACTCACCGACCAGTGGCATCGTCCGGCACAATTCCCACATATGAAAATCTGGGAGTGACCCGGCCGGGGATTGAACTCAGTTCGCTTTGGTGGGAGGGGAGTAGGCTAACCGCTCAGCCGCCGCGGTCTCAAGACCACAGAGGTGATCCACTGCATGGATATAAGCAGTGGCATCTATTCCACAGATGCAAGGTAAGCAATGCTTAGCCTACACACGTTATAAATTAGGAATATTTAGTCTTTTATAGTTTTCTTTTCGCTTTAATTTTACACACAATTAATACTCAGTTTCCTGTTTTTGTTTCGGGAAACACTGTTATTATATCTCCCGCAATGTACATGGAACACGCATTATGCTGCTATCTAGTATTTATTTCCATAAACGTGAGCGACTTGCGGGCGATGAATCGAACTCGCAGGCAACAACATGCCACATGGGAGTCTTGGGCTTCTCGTGTTTCATCCTCGGCAGGGTGCACAGCTGTTCTGTTTGCATCCTTCAGTCATACATTTTCCTTGAAAATTGGATGAAATTGATCGTAAAAATACAAGGTTTCTTATAATTTTCAATATGCTCTCTACATAATTTTCAGCTTAAATGTTGTTGGAAGTTGTGTTTGCTAGTAGAAAATGAAATTGGAACCAGAGGCTGGCAGTAGTCAGACTGTTGGAACAACTGAGTGCAAAACATGCGACCTTCTGAAGCGGAAATTTGCACTACGAACATTCAAAGAGAAAAAGACAGCAATTCAGAGTTTGAATTAGCATAATATTGATTTTAATTTATTACTGTAAAATTATTTTTGAAAGTTTGAAGTAATAGTTTTGATTGTATAATCAATCTTTTATCAACCATTTAATGTACTGCAAAGGGTGTATTGTAATATATTTTAATGGTATACCACTAAATTATATCTAAAATAATCACAAATGTGGAGCTATTACATTGCTTATCCTGTAGAAAAACTCATGACATGCCCTGGATACAAGATAATTTTAAATAATTTTAAAACATATTTATAGTCATATTTAATAGTAATTATGAAATGAAACACATAATTAAAAACAATAATGATTAATAATGATGTGTGTACCAAGATACTGATCAAATGGGTCTCTGCAAATTGAGGATTGACACCAGATTGAGACAGACTGTCTTCTCATCCTTCAACTGTAATTTATCCCAGCACTCATTTGACAGGAGACTGGGTGGGGTCTCGTATCCTGAAGCCAGACAAGGCTTTCTAAAATAAACAGTGTTTGTGCTTAAAATCACGCCCTATCATCATAAGACAGTTAAATTGTACACTACTCAAAATAAAAAAGTTGTCACAACTTTGCATGGATGTTTGTATCAATTCAGAACCACTCTGCTGAAAGTAAAGATATACCAACTTCTCAATGTTTCCGAAAACTGAAAACCATACAGCATTTGTAAAGAAACACTTCTTGTGCTTATCATTGATAAATTAATGTAATGATGTGTAAAACCAAAATGGTTCTTGAACAAACTGAAAAAAATATGTGGTAATTGTGCACTCCTGTGAATTGTCAATAAGCTGTGTTGCCACCTCTTTCCTGCATCACTGCAGTACAGCTGCTTAGCATACTACTAATCAGTCTTCAGATATGTGTTTGTGGAATTTGTTGCCACTCTTCTCGTAGGGCTTTCTCTAGCTGGACAAGTGTTTAAGGAGCATTTCTTCAATGCCATAACATCACTACCCTGGACTGGTCCCCATGTAGCCCTGATCTGAACCCAATAAAGCACCTATGGGATCATCTGAAAAGGCAAGTTAGGTGACGTCCAGACCCTCCCCAAACACTTACTGTGGCGGATGTCTGTTCTAGGATTTGTTCTATATCACTTACTTTGGGTGTTGCATTGGAAGAAATAGCAGCTGCCAAAGCTGGGGACAATGAACTGTCACACCTTCATCAATTTTGTTCCTATTCCCAACTACAAAAAGTATCCCTGGAAACTAATGTTCAATTGGTATGCGACACTGCAGACAAAAAGGTGAGACCTTACCTCTAGGTCAGTTTTGTAAGGCAATATTTTATTCACTACACAACCCAGCTCCCCGGCATCAAAGACTCCATCAACCTTGTACAAAAATGTTTTGTATGGCCATCACTGAAGCAAGATGTTGGGTTATGGGCCAGGTCATGCATCCTGTGCCAAAGTGTCGATACATACTATAAGTGCCATATGAAATTACAAACTGGTCAATCACAGATTCTGTCATATCAACATTGATGTTGTTGGCCCTCTAACCTACTCAAAGGAGCGTCACTATTTGATCACAGCTGTAGACAGGTTTTCTTATTGGCCAGAAGCTACTCCCGTCAGCAATATAAGTGCAGAAATCCTAGCTGAGACCATCACGTCAACATGGATAGCACGTTTTGGTATCCCTTGACTGACAGAGGTCATCAGTTTGAATGTGAATTGTTCACACATTTCAGCAGAATACTGGGCATCCATCACATCAGGAAAATGGCGTACCACCCAGCGGCGAATGCAAGGTCAAAGGATGGCACAGGCAACTTAAGTCTGTCTTGAAGGCTCACCCGATGGAAGATTGGGTACCCAAACTTCCCCCAGTTTTCATGGGCCTCAGATCATATGTTATCCCTCAGAACAAAAGTAGTCCAGCATTTTTGTTCAATCTCAAGTAATATGTGAGGATGCTTCAACCAGTTCTGCCAGAAAATCACTCACCTAAAAAAATCTTTGTGTATCCAGAACTTATGGCATTGCCGTTCGTATTTGTCTGCCATGATGCTGTACATAAACCTCTTCAGCCAGTCTACGATGGTCTTTTTTGCATCATGTCACAGACGGACAAGCAGTTCACACTTGCAACTCAATGTGGCGAACAGACCATTTCCATTGACAGAGTGCAACCTTCATTTCTTTTGCAGGTCCTCTCACCACCACCACCACCAGCTCCACCTATGGGAAGTTCCTGCCTGGTTGCCCATGGCAGGTTCCACGCAGCCTTCGGTACAGCTGAACCCACCACATTGCCAACCCAGCAGTGCATCCGTTTCGAACAAGTGATACACCCCCCAACTGTGACTTCTTGATGCTTTCGAGGGGTGGGGGGGAGTATGTGGCCCTACTGACAATACACCAGATCAATATATATTGACAGGCAAAGACACCAGAAGAGACCTCTTGATGTACAGTCTATGACCAAGTTGTTATTGGGTATTTTTTATGTTATATTCTAGATACATAATGTAGCTCTCTAGTTGACAATTATTAAATTGTTCTCAAACATTCATATTGCCTACTTATTACACACAGTGCTCACATCCACAAGGTAATCAACACAAAGAGTTAAAATTTAAATATAAACAAAACATTACATACTAATCCATAAAATTACTTGATGGTGGCCAACAAATTATTTATTATTCATTTCTAACTACTGTTATGTGTCTTGAGAAAAGAGCAAAGAATGATTGTAAAAGTTGCAGAAAAACATATGCATTTAAAATTTTACTTATTTTCATTACAATATATCAAAAATAAATCCTAGAATATTCTGCATACTCCTACTTCTTTGGAAGAAAATACTATAATCACATCTACTGTTAATTACAGTAATTTAGAAATGCTTGTTTCTTGCGAACATAACATTATAAAACCACTGCTTTAATACCGTACATAGAAAAACACAGCTTTATAAGGGATAACTATTAACAAGTATAAACTTAGACGCAAGAAACATTAGAACATCATTACTATGCGTGCAAAAAACAGCATGTGGATTTCACTGTTAAAATGCATGAAATTTGTGAATTTAGACAACAAAATTTTCTATACAGTAAAGTGACTCGGATTCTGTGCATTTTTAACATATGCATAAGCTTGAGAGCCAATGAGGGTGAAGTGAGGTGAGTATGGAGCAGCACCAAAATGAAAGGGTGGGTGAAATGGGAGATCTCCGAGAAAACCCGCCAACCAGCACCATCATCTGGCATGATTCCTAAATGTGAAAATCCGGGAGTGACCCCGCCGGGAATCGAACACAGTTTGTTTAGGGAGGCGAGTGGTCTTACCACTAAACCACCATTGCTCCCATCACTTTTAGAAGTGGTAAGTTTAAAAGTACAAATGCTAAGGTTAGATGATTTAAAATGTCCTATATGAGTTCTGATAATTTCTAGTTACAATGTATCTTTGACAGGTTAGTGAGACTGAAGTTTGGTGGCAGGGTATTAAAAATACACTTATCAATGCCTACATAATGTTTTACATTCGTTTTCTGGCTTTTCATGAATTAGTCAGTTTTTAGAATGTCACCAGACATTATCTTATGGTTGTCGTGTTAAAATATTGTTTATTTTCCTTATTATTGGAGTGAAATAATGTATATGGTCATAGGGGATGACCAAATTTCCCCAGAATAAAAACTTAATATTCTGGAATATTTCCATTAGGAAACCATTTACAAGCTCAGATATTTCATAGCAAGATATTTCTTTTGCAATTGTAAAGTTATCCAATATATGTTTAGTTAGGAAAATATGTGTGCGTGGTTACACTGAGAAGGCAGCTGATTATATGCAAAGTTACACTAAATGAAGAGGGCCATATTCTGACCCTCGAAACACAATGTTTACTGGGGGTGAGGCAAGATTTTTACTTATTCCCAACATGGAAAAAAAAAGAGGGTAAAGTATACTACATTCATAGCAGAGAGCTCATTTTAACTGCTGGCAATCACTGCTAGTTTCCCTGACTTTTTTAAAATAATAATATGCTTTGAAGATCTCGTACAAAAATAATTGTGCATTGTGTGAAGCTAGCTTAAGTATATTCATAGCAGTTGATTTCTTACCTTAAGTTCTTGAACTTGACCAGCTATGTGCCACATCAGTGTTTCATTTAAGAGCTTAATACCATATGGACCAACCAGCTCTGCTAATGCTCGTAATTCATTAATATCAGAAAATTCTTCAGCATTAAAAGGAATTGTGCCTTCAGCTGTCAGGCTCACAAATGCATGTTGATTGTTAGAGAAGCAAATATTTCCTGCACTCACACGACGAAGAAGAACTTCTGAATACCTTTAAAAAAAAAAAAAACCATCAGACACACTTAATTTGCTATAACAATTATTAACACCAATAAAATTAAAAAAAATATTAACATAAATTTCTAAAAATATACAGAATCTCAGAAAAATGTTTGTAAAAATGTGCAATAAAGTTTTATTTTTCAGAACTAACTACACTTTATATCTTCACTAGGGCTTACATGATCATCTTTGAAAAAAAGTCCCAACAATTTAAAATGTTCTAGTTTAAACATAGTCTACTTTCCATCCCATCACAGAACTACAATCATATGCACTAGTATACTAGTGTAATTACAAACATCAAATACATATATCTGATCATACATAAAAACCACTTGGCTATATAGTTATATTTAAATACTGTACTGTTCTGTACAACTTCATTTTTAAATTTTGCAAAAAAAACTGCATCTATACTAATGCTATGTACATAGTGAAAACCAAAAATTGCTGCAAAACATGCATTCAGAAGCTTAGCATTCATATTATAATAATGTTCTAACATTAAAAATTACTCAAAATTAATTTTGGATATGATTCATTCAAGGTGGCTTTTATTCTTATCAAGCAAAATATTGTTTATAGCTTACAACTAAAATGTCTGAACACACTAACAATACATTACATATAGTACATGCTCTTTATTACATGGGTTGGCATACCATGTATTTGGGTATATTGCAGTGCAATTTGTGTCCCCAGACCTGAATAAACATAAAACATTAAAAGTGAATGTTCTCAGGACTGGTAGTGCAACTCTGTGGGTGGGCACACGCCCTTCTTTGAGTGCAGACATGTCACCTGTTTAAGGGAAGGGGAGTCGTGGTCTCTGGTGATAAATAAGCAGCTGTTAAATTTGATTCATTCCAGGCTATATAATTTCCTTCCTGTTTGGTTTTGTTTTGTGCAGCATAACGTCAAATAAATGGAAGGCTTATTCTGTAAGGGATAAACAAAAATTAATTGGGAGTGTAAAAAAAGTAGAAAAAAAAAACAAGTTTATCACATGAATGTGGTATCCCTGAAGGAACAATTGAAAGGTCAGTAAAAAAAACATAAACTAAGAATTTTTGTGGATGAAGTGGAAAGCAATGTATGGCTGCAAATAAAAAAAGCTACACTGAAGAAGATAGTGAACTAGATTAGTGTCTTTACAAGTTGTTACTGATGAAACAAAGTGAACGTGTAGAATTATCAAAGGCATAGCACAATCCTGTGAGACAGTGTTTGCATAACTTTTTCCTTAGATAAATTTAATAGTGCTCATCAACTGTATAATTGTGAAACAACTGTCTTGTATTTTCTACTGCTTCCCACGAAAACTTTAGAAGTCAGATTTTTCCAAATAAGCCTAGGTTGAAAATGAACAAGGACAGAGTTCCGCCACCAACGAATCTGGCAGCCACAAACTGAAACAAATTTGTGTTGAAAAAGCCTACGCCTGTGTTGCTGAAAAAATATTAACATGACATTTTTACCTGTCACATATGCACATGTAAAAAATGTTTAATTGACAAGTGAAATTGCCTTGCAAGTAGTTTAATAATGATTTTTATCCCATCTCAGTCAGAAGCCATTTACAGTAACTTAGACCAGAAGATCAATACCTGACTACTGCCCAGCACACCCATCTGCAGATTTACTACAATCATGGGTTCAGAAAATAAAAGATATGTTCTGCCAAAAAACAAAAAAAAGTAAGACACTAATATTGCCACTATATCGGGGTATAAAAGCATTTAAAATGTGCAATAGCTGAGAACGGCTGAGTGCATATAGTAAGCTCCAATTATTATAAAAGTTTACTTAAATTCAATAAATAATTAGTAATGTTATGTATTCAGTAGGGATTGTTTGGGAAAATGTAAGTAAATCCTATAAATCAGAATTACTGGAAAAAACTACTATGTTGCCATTAGTAAGGGATAGAACAGGACTATAACAAATGCTTTGTTGGATCTTCCGACAGTGATGTACTGTCAGCACAAGAGATTATAAATTATAAGACCACTTTGATGACTTAATGAGCTGGGCTGAATGGGATGGTAGTGAGCCAATATCTGAGCAGCTAGACAAACAAGACATTACTGCTGCTGTCCAGTCTTTATGACACTGATGGAGAAGAATGTAGAGTGGGAGGGGACGAAGTGAACATGCCAAGTGTAAACCAAATTGATATATCATATTAAGAAAGTAATTTCATGCATGGAAAGCCAAAGAAAATCAAGTCAAGTTTCATTACTGCACCTGGCACACAACCTGTATGAAAAGCGAAAGAGCAAAGAAAAAGTTTTAATGATAGTTAAACAAGTAACTTCATTTTTATACAGTTTACCATGTTCGTTTAGTGCAAGTTTATATTGAGACATTCATATGGAACGCTATGTTTTATACTATATATTACTAAAGCAATAATACAGGGCACATTAATTTTGCCACTTAGAAAAGAGTTCATGGTAAATATTGGCTCTACAGTGAGCTTGTTATGTTTTTCAATTTCCTTCAGTGAAGCTGCTATAGTCCATTCACAGTTATTTCCAACTTTTCTGAAGCCCTGCTGAAGTTCTACTTTCAGAATATTCCTCTACCTCATGCAAACAAAGCTTAATCAGTCTAGAAAAATACACTGAAGGGACAGTGCACTGTATTCGTGCACGCTCACATAAATAATACTATCCATAAGAACTATATCTTGCTAAACATTACCCATACACCTATTTTCTACCTGTTTTTATTCATATTAATAATAAATAAAATTGTGTAATTTATAGATAACATATAATCAAAAGTTTAAATTAATAAAAAAAAAGATACTTTTATGCTAACAGAAGTATAAAACGCCTGTGATACGTGACATATTTAGGAAACAATAAAACACATAGTACATAGGATGATTTTTCAAAAGTTTGACGTGTGACGGGTACAGAGGGTAGGAATTGCGCTGTATTCACACCCTGGGAGGAATAACCCCAGGGAAGTCCCGCCGTATAAGGACACGCGGGGGAAGAACCGAAGCGAGAGAAAAACAGGGAAAGTCCCGAAAAATAGCTGATATAAGCCCTCTATGAAGGAATCAAGGGAACTCCCTACGAGATTAGTGCCGACACAGCTGCCAGGAACCCCCGAGATGCTTGCCACACCCCGCCCTTCATCCTAGTTTGAGCGAGCAAGCCGCTAACGAGACACAAAATCCTACCCAAAAAAAAAGTGCGAGGTACACAGGGGCTTTCCCAATTTCACTCTCAAAGAAACTGCTGACTGCCAATTTTAATATATCGGGAGGCGGGTTAAATTCGGAAGCAGCCAAGGCTCATGATCATTCAGTCGTGATCAGTCGTGGAACAGGAGTTGTTCGGCAGCCGCAATGCGAGACAGAGAAGGCAGTTAGGTGAGAGGCAGTCGTATCACTGGGCCGGAGTTTGGACCCGGCTCAGGCAGTAATGTACAAACAGTTGTTCGCAGTCAGTTGTTCAACCGAGATGGGAGTTGTTCTGCGGTACAGCCGCGAGACGAGATAGATGCAGCCGAAACGGGAGAAGCCGAATCAGACACGGGAGTAATCAGTCGTGCGACGAGAACAGTGCCGAGAATATGAGTAAATTCCCGGAAACGAGTGGTAGCCCCAGTCCGAGTGGCGCCACTACCCGAGAAGGCGTAGTCGTGCGCCGTATGGCAACAAGGCGAGCAGTTAGTCAGTCAGCGAGTCAATAGTAACGTCATTGAGGAGAGAACCCAGGAACAGCCAAAACTTCATGTGTAAATTCCCGAGACAAACCGAGTAGAAATGCTGAAAACGTAGTGGCAGTTTCCGCGGTTAGGAATGCAGAAACGCGGGCTGGAAGCAGGACGAGGAGGATGCACTCTCCAACCAGGAATGCCAGCCGGGGTCGCAGGGAAAGTACAAGTCACGGGAAACCAATCCTGGACTTCAGAGAGAGTCTGTCAAAGCCGCAGGAAAAAGCCAACTTAGTACAGCACGTCAACGAGACCCAGTCCGAGGGCCGGAACAAGGGCCACCCAACTCACCATGCCTCAGCTACCAACGAAGACAACTCACCAAAAGCCGCAAGTAGAGAAACGTCTCCCTTCAACACCTTCCCGACGCATAGTATTCAGCCCCAACAGCCCTTCAGGCAAACGACTTGCAGGGGGCTCAGTCTCGCCAGTGTGTGTAATAACTATGTTACCTTCTGATCAATAAAATTCTGGTGTGTTAAATAACAGAAAATACGAGTATTTGTTTACCCCTAACACAACAACCTCAGGTGCCCTTAGTCAGCACCACAATAATTTAACTAAATTAACTACTGGCCACCACCCTGTATAACTCAGGTGGCCTAGTAGTGACAAGTTTGATTCAAAAAGTTTGAAGACACCACGAATAGACTATACTGTATTTTTGTCTTTGTAGTAGAATTCACTGCAATGGTATTCTTTTTACATAAACCATTCTCCTTGGCTTGCTGTGTGGTTATAAACAAGACACTTGGGATTAATAATTTAAAAAATTATTAACATTAATTATTAAAAATAACATTAACACTTTAACTTACACGTTAACTTAGCAAACGAGTAACTTTTAACTTTTAATCATAACAATATTTGGTTAGTGATTACAACTATCTTTCGTAAATTTTATGCTTGCATTGAAGCCAAGGAGTGCATAGAAGATATCCAGGCAGGCTCAATTCCTTTAGAAGTAATTTAATGCACAGTATATTTGTACTGAGTAGTTATATACCTGCATGATACACCAATACATACAGGTTGACAGTGGTGCCACTGTCTCGATCAATACTAATAATCCTGTATGTATATAATACTACAAACTCAGTAACTAACATATTTGTCCTCGGCTATACTGCAGTTTGATGACGGAGTTGTGTTCATTCGTCTTATAGCAATGTTACATTAAATAGTTTTGTTTGATACAAGTTTCACATTGGTCTTTCTTTGATTGGATGAAAGTTTGAATGGACATAAGGACACTTTCTTGAACATAATACTATTATTATGACAAAAAGCACATTGTACAAAACCTTTTCACATGCTTTGTTCCAGTTATTGAGCATGTCCCTAAGAATGGCAAATAATAATAAAAAAATCTAATTCTTTAATTTCAACCAGTTATATTCTTTAAAATATGCATATAAATTATCACTGCACAAGAAGTCACTGTCCGAGCTGCTTCAAACCTTGATGATGTCTGGGCATTCTCTTGCACTGTTACGCTTTCCATGACGAAGACTATCATAGAAGACATGGTACTCTGTTTCCAGGCACAATTTCAGCTCTTAAACTTTCTGTCAGTAATAAGTTGAAGTTTTGGATACAGTGGTCTTAACCCACTGTAAACTTGATTGCTTGGTTTTGGTCTTCTAGGTAGCATATCCCAGTCATCACGATCACTTGTACCTGTTATGGCCAGATGGTAAATCAGACATCATAGGTCATTTACAAGAGGTTATCCTGCCTGTTACCTGGACGAATGCTACAATAGTGGCTATTAGCATGTGATTTGAACTCTCTGTAGTTCAAACTGTAAACAATGTATGGTCTTGAATGATTTCTTGCTTCCTACATCTATCTTATATAGTCCCCTGGAACATGATGCTTATGCTTCCATACTTTCCTTTCTATGATACTCTGAACAATATCTACTTCTATTTGAGTGTGGCAAACCTCTAGATAATTTCTGATAGATTGTCACACCTGTTTCCACTGATAAATGGAGGAGAGCATCTGAAACATGCTCACATCAACTTTGGTAACTGCAACCATCACTCCACAAAATCCTCTCTTTCATAACAGACCTATCTTTAATTTAATTTGAAAGAAATGTAAGAAGCGTAGCAAATAAATCACTATCTAGAACTCCTTTCACTTCATGCTATACAAAGCAGTGAACACAACCAGTTGTTAAACTGTAAATGGACCAATTATGAACTTTCAAGTTTGATTTTATAGTAAGCAGACAATGCTTTTATGCCTGGACATAACATGACAGCATAAATACCAACACTGCTATAAATATTTCCTTTCTGCTTATCACTTTTGTTTTCTTTTCTAGAATCTCGTTTTAATTCTTGATGTCCCTGATAATCTGTTTCAGAGATAAAACCTAAATTAAATTTCATACAAGTTTCACATTGGTCTTTCTTTGATTGGAATAATCATCTTCTTGAATACTTGATAAAATAGAATCCATGAATCTTTAGACATGTTTTCATTTTGGCTTTGATTTACATATTCTCTATACAACTTTTTACTTTCCCATACTGGTTTGAGGTATTGTAATGATGATGAAGCTCTACAATAATGTGTTTCCATTTTGGGAAATGATTCCAGAAACCATCATACATTATTTTCTTTTACATGATTAGATGATCTGTACTTCAAACATTTTCTTTCTCGTCTTTTGGCTGTTTCGTCTCCTGGCTATCATGATTCAAGTACATTATCTTCAGATGCTTCTGCTTCAGCTGTATTCATGGAAAATTTCAAAACCCACAATCATACAGATTTCTCACCTAAACAAAATGAATTTATAAACATAGTTTTGCATACCGTACCCTCACGCGTTCATTCCCTGTTTTTAGAAAGTATTTAAAAGATACACTTTTTCTAGCAGACTGCGCATCGGTTGTACCAAGCCTACATGAAGGTGGTGTCCTTTCCACAAGTGAAGCTACTACCACTTGTTTAGCTTCCCATCTCATGCCTTTCCAGAAATGGGTACACACTTTACATCTGCCAACATTGGCTATTTTATGATGTGAGAACATTCTGTCATTGTTGTGATTACATAGTGGTTTCATAATTCTCTCTTCTTATTTATTACAAATGTGGTACTTTGCATCATCATCTTTTTTTAATCCAAAATACTTTTCTCCTTTTTGTCATTTTGTTTTATTGACTGTTCTTGCCCAATCACTAGTATTTCCTTCTTTTCTTTTTCTTGATCGATTCTCGTCAGTCGAGGCTCTGGCCATAACTTTTTCCGGAGCTTTATGAAAGACATTATACACTTCTTTTACAACAGCCATAGTTGCAACATATGTTGAAACTGTGTCTGTTCTTTCTTTTGAATGACAGAGAATCCTTCAGTTTTTGCAAAGCAATATGTCTCTCTCTCTTGTATTTAGGGGGGTCATAGTGGCTAAGCGGTTAGACTGCTCACTTTCCACCAAGACGAACCGGGTTCAATCCCTGGCTGGTTCACTCCGGATTTTTGCAAGTGAGAACGTGCTGGACGATGCTGCTGGTCGGCGGGTTTTCTCAGGGATCTCCCTTTTCCCCCACCGCTTCATTCCGACCCTGCTCCATACTCACCTCACTTCACCCTCATCGGCTCTCAAGACCTTAAGGTTAAGAGCCGCCCAAATCAATTCACTCACTCTTGTATTTAGGGGATGGACATTCATCTTCATTACTGGAAGCAGAAAATGATTGTTCACAATCAGGAGAATTTGAATAATCTGAACTAAATAATGGATCATCAGTATCTTATGAAGAGTGAATTATTTCCTTCATAAGTTCTGTAGCAGCTGAACAATGTTTTGAAATAACATTTTCAAGATTTTCAATGCATGTAATTGTATCCGACAGTGAGGATTCTCGTAAAACAGTAACTGAGGACAATGAAGGCCCTTCAATATTAAAAGCCTTAAATTTCAAAGCTCTTTCTCCAAGTTCAATGCAGGTTACTGTTTCGAGATGAAGATTCTGGCAATAACTTATCAGAAAGTTGTAAAGATTAACAGATTTTTCTTAATGTTTTTCACGATGAGAAGGACTATATTTCAAAACACTGTCTTCACTTCCGATGTGGGTAACTGTACCTAACTGTTATAGTTCTGGCATTATAGTAATATGAGGCAATGAATGTTCAAGCTGAATAGGCCTACATTTCAAAACACTGTCTTCTTTTTAAATGTATATAATGGTTGATAACCATGTTGTCTCTGGGACTGCAGTTACTACATTCAGTGAAGGTTCTCTGAGGTGGTTTGGGATAACATAGTAACATCACTAAGTACTTCTCTCTTCAGTAATCTCTTCGGTGGTTATCACTTCTTCATGTCCAACCTTGAGTAAATTTTGGAAATTATCATCTATGTTCTTAATACTAACCACATTTTGTGTAGGTTCATGAATTTTTGGGATCAACTTAACATCTTCTGTATGTGTTCCATCTTCTGTTAATACTAAAAGGGTGGCTGGGGAAAATGGAACCATGAATACTATTGTTACGCGCTCGCTACTTTGTTCCGCATGAGCGAGTGAAAGTGAAGGACAGAGCAGTTATATGATAGTGGTGGCAAGACAATGAAAAGTTATGAATGAAAGGCGAGTGTTAAACCAGGACCCACGTATCTGTTACAAAAAGCGAGCCAACACGATAATCCTTATTTATCTGAAGAATTTTCTATTGGTTTACTGCCCTAGTTTCTTTAAGCATGACTCGGGGTATGTCAAACTTTCCAGGTTTATGCCAGCAGAGTATAAATAGTACGATGGGACTCTGGGCCGGGAGTGTGGCTGAGTGGCTGGAGTTTTGGTGATAGATGACGGACGAGCGAAACGAGTGGCGAGAGAAGTGACCAGCAGGAGGAAAATCTGCGACTGCGAGCATCTGCGCAGTGATGAGTATGTATGGCAGGCTGGACTATTGGACTGGGTGTGTGAGTGGACGACATTACAAATGATGGAAAAAGTACACTATATTAGACAGGTGTACCAGTTTTTTTTGGCTCTTCAGTGTATTTCAGAGGGACACAATATAAAGTACACCATTTACACAAAAGTCTCAGTCTTGTAAGTGTTTCATATTTTATAACAATATATATTATGCTCTAAAACTTTATTAAATACTAAATACAACAGAGACAATATTTGCAATCGCAAAGCATTGTTTTAAACCACCTAAAATTGTTGCAGAATCATACTGTGATCCATGACTAACCAAATTACTTCATAATACACAATCTAAATCCTTCTGCACACAGTTATCCATCAGCCATTAGTGGAGTACAGGCGGAATGTATTGCACCAATCCCTCATTCCTCTAAAAACAATTGCGCTCCAACTATGGTGAATGTAAACAGATACACACAATTCCTTCTCTGCTGTACAAGTAGTTTAGACACACTGAGAACTGACTCGCCCCTCCGTTCATCATACAATTTTCATAAAAAGTGTGAAACAGTTGTGGTTTAAGTGGGGGTGGTATAACAATTTTGACACATGGTAAACATTTTCTGACACTGGAGTTTGCAGAGCAGTACATGTGTTTACAAATACTCAAGTCATAACAATAAAATTTAATATTTTAAAATGAAAATTTTATCTGAGGACACGCAAATATTATTAGTGGCCACCATAGACTTTCAGACAATATATTCAACAGGGCACACAATTTTATTTTTATAAGTTAATGTGTTTCAAAACTGACTATTCACCAATTTTTATAAAGTGAAATTGACTTCGAAAACATACAAAATTTCTTGATAAAAATCAATGCAAAACATATAAACTGATTTTTGTGGACATTTGTAATCACCTCACATGAACCACTATGACAGATTAAGAATAGTACAAGCTAGTGTTTCCTTCAGACAGAGTCAAAAAATCTTTAGTTTCTGAAAGAGAACATGCTTTGCTACAATTTCTCGCCCACTAAAGCCATCTCAGTATTCAAGAGAAGTAGTTACTGTTAATGACTAACATATATTTTCAGTATCTTCCATATAAATATGAAAAGCTTAAATTACCAGACACAGCTCTTGTGACCTGCATGTCTAAGAAACATGTCAATAATTACCAAGACAGGTGTGCACATTACTAAGAATAGAAATGGATTCTGGCAACACAGGTAAAACTTATAGAAAATATTTAAGTATATACAAATTGCATTAAATACGTGCATGATGCATTTTCACATCCAAAATTTTAGCTTACACATATCGGTTTTAGTTTACTATGCTATAAACAGTGAAAGTACGAATGTGACTAAATGAAAGAAAAATTGTAACATATTTATGAAAGAAATTTGGAGTGTGTATACTTATTTCACAGAGTTGCTTCTTTGCCTGTGAAATGTAACCTGGTTTCCATTTTAAAATGTGTGGATCAACAATTTTAGGTAGTAAGCCTTCTTTATAGAAACATGCAAGTTTGGGCAAAACTCGCTTCTCTAAAGGTGATCATTTCTTACAATTTTTTCAATGAACAAAGCATCCTCCATTAGTCATTACTAAAAGGTAACAGAGATCCTTTTACTTTATATTTAGTGCTTTCTGGATTTGATAAATGTATTTATATGATCGTTTTACTGGCAGCCTCTTAAAGAAAGAAACTTTTCTTACTTCTCGCTGCTTGGTTAAGTCCAGAATATATGGCTTAAGAAACACAATTTACTTTTACAGCAGCATTTACTGAAACCACAATTCAATCCAGACAAGCTTGCAAGTAACCAGTTTCCACATCTATGTACAGTTCACATTTGGCTGTTTGAATTGTTTTAGAGCAACATGATCTCTGTGATGACTATCTGTATCTTTGGTATTTACAGAGGGTTTGTATAGAAGTTGTTTCTGAATGAAGGTGATTCTTTTCTGTGACATGCTGTAGCAAAACTACTGGCCATTAAACACATGTATCACAGTTCATGCCAGTATACACAGTCCACCTGCTCTTTAGTCCGACATGCTATTTCTTCCTGTTGCTGAATGGTTTAATGAACATTTTACATTTCTCTGTAAGTTGTACACTTGAAACATCACCATTTCGATCGTCAGTAACTTGTTCAGAACTTTAATCATAGTCACTGTCTGCACAAGTTTCAACATTTTTCAGATTTTTTTAATTGATCGTCATGAAACTGCAATCTTTATAACAAGGAGAAATATTCATGCACATCACTCAACATTCCTGCATTTACAACTGTTGACTTTTACTCTAATATAATGCAACATTCAAGGCTGTATTCTGCTCAGGCTATCAACATTATACAATAACCCTAATTTGTATAAAGGGGCAATTGTGGTGTAGCGGCTAGAGAGCTCACCTCCAACCAAGGCGAACTTGATTTGAATCCTGGTAGGGTCGCTTTCAGATTTTTGCACGTGTGAATAGTGCTGGATAATTTTGCTGGTCGGGGGGTTTTCTCAAGGCTCTCTTGGTTTCCCCCACCCTTGCATTCTGGCACTTCTCCATTTCCACCTTATATATATGCTGGTAACAAATAATTGCTCCATATGCTAGTTATATTTCTACACATTTATGTAAAGGTGCTGGAATCTAGGCTCGGCCCACATTGTTTTCTTTGTCAGGTGACACTCTACACAGCCAGACCCATCTGAGCTTCCTCCCTTGTTTCTCGCCAGTAGTTCTAGGCTTGGCAGGTCTGAAAACACTTGTTTTAGGATCCTGCACTAGGGCTACTGTATTTAGAGGACTGTGGTGTCTAACTTGGTGCAATCCTTCTAATGCAACATTATAGTAATATAGATTTGATTTGATGCATTGTCAATTTCTGATTTTCCAAAATATAATAAAAACGTTGATGTTTGATGTTATTTTTATTTAAAGAGAATTAAGTGGAATGGACTGGGGAGGTTTGGACAGCTCTCATCATCTGGGTCTTGAGAGCCGATAAGGATGTAGCTAGGTAAGTATGGTGCAGTAATGAAATTNGGGGGGGGGACAGGAGATAGCTTCTGTATCTGACATCTCTGCTAGTTACAACTGAGCACTACAGGGTGTTTTCAGACTCTCCGAAGTCTGGCTGGTATCGGTTAGACTCCCGGCTAGAATAACTGGTTCTCGGGGTCGTACTGGCCTAGTTCTGCTTAACTACACTATACACTAGTTAATTAAGCGCTGTGACCCCACGTTGGGTACCACAAAAACTCTTGATGTACGACGTCGGGTGACTGGCGACGACGTCATGGTCGGGCAAGGTTTCGTGTGTTGGTCAGAGACACGGACGATATGACTGTGCTGACTTTATTGGCTGCTCGCCGGACCCCAGCCGGTATATAAGCTAGGGCGTTTGGCTTGACGGCACAGCACAAAGTCTGCTATGGGCTTAACTGTCCTTCATACTACGGGTTTGCACACAGCCATTTGAACTGCAAATTTTACTTTAGAAGGGTTAACAGTAAGACCACAATTTGGGAAGTAGCATGCATCTATTGTGGTGCACGCAGTTTCAGGCCTTTTCTAAAAGAGAAAGGACTTCTTTAGGTGGTACAAATGCTGTTCAAAACTGTTTGAATATATGACATATCATCCAGGTAGTTATAGACAAACTTTAATTTTACGTCACGCCAGCCAGACCTCGATAGGGAGGCGAAAGAAGATGAAGAATGGGAGAGAATGACCCCTCCTTCTGCCACTATGAGAAGTCCCAGAGAACACATCCGGCTCCTCCAGTTACAACTAAGCCAGTATCAAATCAGCTACTACCAACAGAAAGACCCAGATATCCAACATCTCCTCTACAACCAACCCCAGTGATTTGAACTTGGAGAAGACGTCGTCTGGTCTCGAAGGGGACAACCTCGGGACCCATGGAAGATATGGATACCACAAAACCTGAGGGCGAACTTGTGTCGCCACCACTACGACCACACACAATCCGGTCATCCCGGCATTAAGGAGACGCTTCGGGACATAGGAGAACATTACACAAGGGACGGGATAAGCCAGGATGTGCTACAGTACATCAACAACTGTGAGGCGTGCTGTCGTGGAAAAGTCTACCCCGTGCCCCAACCCGCAGGAAAACCTTGTCGGCCTTATACCACCTGCACCCACTTGGCGACCGATTAAATGGGACCGTACCCCAGAAATACGAAAGGAAACCGATACCTACTGGTAGTCACAGACCAGTTTCCCCACTGGGTGGAAACATTTCCCCTACCCAGCCAGGAGACACCGAACATTATCAGAAAATTTTAAACTGAAATTTTCCTCTACTGGGGGTACCCACAGGCCATAATGACTGATAACGGTACTCAATTTACCAGCCACAAGTGACAAACGGCCTGCAATGCATAAGGGGTAGAGACTTGGACTATCCCTCTCCATACCTCCGCCAAGCTAACCCCAATAAGAGGAGAAACCAGGAGCTGAAGAAGAACCTCCGCCTCAGTATGGCCGAAGATCACCATCACTGGGATAAGCAACTGCCCAACATTCTTTTCACTCTTAGAAGAAGAAACAATGAGGCAGTAAATACCAGTCCTAGCCAGCTCCTCCTGGGAAAAAATCTCAGCCACCCAGGTGACTGGCAGTGGGAACAGGTTCCAACAGAGATGCTGCAACTGGAGGACTTCAGGTTGGCAGCCCTGGCTCGGACCACGAGAGTGTACGCCACCCAAGACCATTTTATAGCCCATAAGTACCAGCACCCCAGCACTGGGGTGAGAAGCTTCCAAATGGGCGAAGCTGTGCTTCTCCGCAACCACCCACTCAGTAAAACCAAAAGCCTATTCAGCGCAAATTCAGGGAACGAATCTGCAAAATAATGAGAGGGCAGCTGCGCCCTTGCCCCGCAGGAACCCAAAACCATGAGGCTGAAGCGCCGAAATCAGAGGGAGAAAAAGAAGAGGAAGGAAGGATGATCCCCAACCATGGATACCCACCGAGATCGAGCAAACTGCCTTCCTAGAGCCAGAATTCTGATTGGACACCGACCAGAGGAGTGTCCAACCAACCCTGACCAGGTCGAATGACTAGCACCTTGAGGAGAAATGTCCATCCGGACATTACCCTCGACTCCAACGGACCGCCAGACCAAGTCGTATGATCCCCAGCGGGCCTGAACTGTTGTGGTGGAGTACCTTAGACAGGGAGTCCCGCTGGCGACCCCAGCAATCCAGCCCTATCCAGGAGAATGATGAACCCAGCAGAGCCAATGAGGCAGGGGGACCCGAAGAGCCCCTGCCTCAGATGGCAACCCAGACCACATCCACCCAGGAGGACGTGGTCACCCAGGGGGTTACAACAGATGGCGCCGAGACCACCACGTCACCTTCCGTACGGGAGGATGAGCCCAGCAGAGCCGAGGGGGCAGGGAAAGCAGATGAGTCCCTTATTCTGAATTCAACCCAGGTCACGTCCCCCAAGGAGGATGCAGTTATCCACCAGGCCTCGATGCCGGACGGCGGCGAGACCAACACCGATGCACAGCCTTCCGTACGGGAAGATGAGCCCAGCAACGCCGATGAGGCAGGGGTGTATGAAGAGCCCCTGCCTCAAACGGCAACCCAGGCCACATCCACCGGGTCACAACACTGGACGGCACCCATACCACTGCTGCATCACCTTCCGTACGGGAGGATGAGTCCAGCAGAGATGGGGGGCAGGGGGAGTAGAGGAATCCCTGCCCTTGATCATCCTCCGGTGCCTGGTGGCCCCGAGCTGGCCACTGCCGGGGATGCGAACCCAGAGACCAGCAGCCAGCCCCCAAGAGAGATGCCTTCCCACGCCTACTGCAGCGCCTCTCAGCCGGGACGTTACCGTGAGTCACCATGGCGACCCACTTCCAAGATAACATGGCTGTACCTCCAGTATGCAGCATTGAGGAAGTGAGGTCGTCCATGCAAATCCAAGGCTCCAACCAGAGACAGCCAGTAACAGGAGAACGTGAGTTGTCAAATACTCAACAGAGACAGTGTATAAACGCCAGTATTAAAATAGCTGTCAAATTGCTGTTATCAGTTACAGTGACGTTAGTCAAAGCCAGTAAGAGCCAATGTAAGACAGACTATAACGTGCAACACAGTATAATAAAGCCGTAGCTTAATAACACAGTGCTACATCAAATAACCATTCAAAACAGCGCAAGTATCTAGTGACAGTGCATATGAGCCACGATGCAGTAGACATCCTAGATGGTAACAGTGAAACACATATTCTCTTAGTGAAGCACGGACTTCCTCATAGGTGAAGAATGAATCCAGACAAACACCTGTTTCCTCAAGGACTTTCTAATGAAAGTAAAAATGGTTGTAAATACTTTGAAATGCTATTAGTGTGTCTTTGAGGGTAATATGTTTTGTTTATTTTCTGTAGGTTCAATTGGTTAGTATTATTAATCATTATAAGGTTACTCGTGTTGTAATTATTAGGTAGATACCAGCTGGCCCCAATAGAGCTTTGTAACACATAAAGAAATTACCTGCCGTGCGACCGGTAGCAGGCTACAGAGCAAGGCCACTTTAAAACGCCTTCAGCGCCATGGCAGGTAAGACAGCAGAAGTGACACACCCCTCACAAGTAGGACTTGTATAAGTGTTCAATATTTTTTTTGTGCCCGCCTGTAAATTGACTTTCTTCCAGGTGCAATCTATTAAACGATATTTGTACATATACACAGCCCTCAGCTGACTTGTTTGAGTGGCGCACTGATTACATAACAAACAAAGGGACGCGAGCATTCACCCAACACCGGGCCATTATCAAATGACAGTTATCCTCCCCAGGGGGTAGACCCATTAGCCGGTCGCTCAGCCAGCCAGCCAGCGCTACACCACCACCAAGAGCGAAAGTGACACGCCACACCGGAGCCCAGCAAGTGCACAGAAGAGGAGCGCTACAGAAGCCAACTCTACTTTCTTGCGAGTGACAGTACACATAACTTCCAACAATTTTTTTCTACCAGATGAGTCTACATTGCAATGGGGGAGGGGGGCATTGACGCGTGACGCGTACTGACATTAATTTAATCACGACTTCGCCTATCGTTACGTGTCATCACGTCACCCCAGGCGGGGTTTCTAACATAAACTACTTGCTACCAGAGCCTACCAGCACGCCTCTAGATGTGTGAGCACCCACAGGCATGTCAGCCAAGTTCGTTTCGCCTTTATGTCAGAAGTCATGCCAACCCTCCACGTGTGATAGAAGCCAGCCAAGCGGCCCAGCTAAGCACCTAAGCTCATGCTGCCGATGCAACCCCGCATGACAGAGACGCCTGCTTTCACCATGGACCGAGAGATGGCACCAGAGAGCTCACCCCTGCCACCCTCACACTGCAGAGAGAGGTGGCATATATGTCCGTGCACAGCAGCAGAACAGCAGTTCATTCTCCGCAGCTCGCTCCACCAACTCGTGTGCTGGAGCTCTCTGCAGACATCGAAGTCCTCCAGTAAGACCACCGCTACCTACCAGACATCTTCAAGACCTTCGCCAGGAACCCCCAAAGAAGTCTTCACCCCTTGAACATCCCACACGCTTCTGGTAGTATCAACCCGAGTCCCTTCTGGACAACAGCATTGAGTTAGTTAGTATCATAGCTACCTAGCCGCATCTGCTCTCGTCTAGTTTAGACACAGGTCCCCTTCACCTGGTTTATCGTAGTCTACTTTTGTTACAGTCTTTGTTAGTTAGGAGTTAGTATGGGCCACCGTGCCTATTTCCTCACTGGAATAAACAAGTTTTCTATTGAACCACAGAGTACTGATTCTAGGGTGACTGTGACTTGTCTCCACCGTAGACGTCCACCCATCAGGGAAAATCAGGAGACTGCATCATTACAACCCAATTGCCGAACCTAGAGTAGGACTGCTGGCTCCCTTAACCGGGTGCATGTATGTCGCGAACACACCCATTACGCCACCACCCATACTGTGCACCTGGTGTATAGTACAGTAGAGCCCCAACCAACAGGAACTAAATCAACAAGGCGGCTAGTCAACCAGCCCAGCCAATTCACTCCATCCACTGCGCTGAACTGTCGCCAGAAGGAGTGATAGACTGGTTCTGGAGGTCTGCCCACCTTTAGAGCACACCCACGTCGCTGTTGGACATCCAAAGTAAAGCCACTGCTCTAACCACGCGCTGAACTGTTGCCGGTTGGAGTAATCGGGTACGACTCTGGGTGGCTCGGCCCCGACTGGCTTTACACCTAGCTGGGGATCTTCGTCACCTGCTCTTCCTTAGCGTGGCAGTCCTTAGTTCCTACTTCTATGCCATACACCGATAGAAGTGGTGCGAAGTGGCAAGCTAGGAAGGCAGCTACTGCCTCCGAATCCAACACATGAGCTGTAACACAGCCCCAACTGTCCTCTGCAATATAACCCCCCGGGAATGAGCTCAAGCCACCTAATAACTGGCGAGGCCTCACCTCCCAGTCCCCCCACACTCCCTATTTCAGCCACCCTACAAGACTGTCTGTGAGTTGCACCAAGTCGTCATCGACTTCCATCAGGGACTCCACGTCCCACTGGGTATAGCGAACCTGTGTTTCCAGCACCGCAGGACCAGTAGCCCTCCATGGGCAACCATCAGTATCACTAGCTGCAGCACCACCTCCGCCCAAGGACTGGGCACAAATTCCGGCCGGCTCCAGCAGCAACAGCGGCCGAGTTAGGAGCTTCCCCGTGCCATGCCCAGTACAGGTAAACCAGTGGATGTGTGCAAATGTGTAGAACAAAGGATAGTTCAGCCCACAGCAGACTTTCTGCCATGCCATCAAGCCACGTGCCCTAGCTTATATACTGGCCGGGGTCTGGCAAGCAGCCAATAAAGTTAGCCAAGTCATATCGCCCATGTCTCTGACAGACACACAAAACCTTGACGTACTGTGATGTCATCATCAGTCACCCGACGTCACGCGTGAATCTTTTTAACTCATATGTCACAATCTTCATCATCACTAACCAGCGGTAACAAAACACTTACTTCCGCAATTTGATGGATGCATAAGTTTCTGTAGAAAGAATGGTGGAATAGGGGGAATGTAAAGCAGAAGTGACAGTAAGTCCTTGTATTTAGGTTCTTCAATTCGTCATTCCTCAGGGTATAACAACCCTAGATAGTGATTTATTGGTATTTGAACTCTCTTCTTCAAACTGACATTATAAAATTCCACCACATCCTCAATGGAATACTTATAACACATCACATAAGGATTGTTGTCTGCAAAATGAATCCACTGAATCTTTAACCATTCAACTTTGTTCTTTGCACCATTTACTTTTCTATTCATCATATTCTGTTCCAATGATGTAGTTGATTAAAATTCATTATGAGTCATTTGTATTACCGTGAATGAATTTCTCTGCCTTTATTTCCAGAATCACTTTATCTAAAAGCAATAATATGTAAGTAACAGCACAGTGCAATCAACTAGCTGTGGTTATTTGTTAATCAAAATGGTTGGTTTCTTAAGTAGATCATTTGAGCTGTGTAGCGTGAACAGGCACACATAACAGCCTTCAGTTTAATATTGTGATAGTTTTGCCTTCTTTTGGCTTTCTAACCAAAAAAGCTTGCCTTTTATTTTAATATAAGAAATGTGTGATCCCTTTGAACATGATGGATGTTTAAAGCATTTTGTGGTTCCATATCTGTATATTAGCCCATTGATTATACAATAATATTTTTACTATTAATTTGTAATATTACAGCTTTCGTATTTTCTCCAAAAAAAAAAAAATTATGA
>NQII01001507.1:560104-610485 GCA_002778355.1 Clitarchus hookeri
TCTTACGCCCCTGTTTAAATGATTTGCTAATGTTTTAATGAGTGGCGTAAATGTTCATCGTACATACATGTGAATATAGCACCTTGTTTTCCATACATAAGCAGTGCCGTTACTCATATCATGTTCTATACATGCATAATTCTCGTAATTAGAAACCTAAATAAATGCAGTCTTCAGGGGAAAGAAACAATCTTTGTACTTTTGGATGCACCACAAAGTGCATTCATTTAACATTTGGTTGCATTTGTACCCCTGCCCCCCAGCGAGTTGTTTTGCCTGCCATTTACAATTTTCTGTTAGCACTTTATATAACGTGTGGATATGAACTGATGCGTTCGTTCTTCTCTTCTGCTATAGAAACTTATATGCCTTCTGTTGTGCTGATGAGTATAACAGAAGGTAGGAGAAATTGGGTATTATGTAGTGCCAGCTTAAATGACTCACGCCTCTTGCAGAATTTAGGCACCAGAAATTTAAAAAAATTCTTTTTAAATATCCAAAGACTTTTTTTTTAAATATGATACACTACATACCGTTATTATCTTACGAACATATTAAAATTAACACTGTTAAGTGGTAGGGGAAGGCTAGTAAAGAGGAGAAAATACCCATGATGAACGAATCAAAACTAAATTTGCCGTATGAATTAAAACTTTTCGTTATGAAGATGATCTTACATGTTATAAAACATATTTTGCTCATATAGTATAATCATGCAAACAAAATGAGTGGTCATTAACAAAAAAAGTATTAATTAATTCAACAAAACTTAGGGCACAGAGAACATAACCACTTTTAGGAAAAGTAAATTATAATTTTATAAATATGCCACAAAGTTAACACACAAGGATGCCCTACTGTCACAAATAATTCAAATAGTTACATATTGTACGTAAATTGTTATCATTATCTATTTGTAGGCTACGAGATGACAAACATTCCAGAATACATTAAATAATTTTGACACAGTAAAGACATTTACAAATAATTTCTGTTCTTCTTGATAACAACCGTACACTATGAACTATGTGTTAAAACACACCTGCGCACTTCAATTTTGCATAAACTGCGAAGTCTGAAGTAAAGCTGGGTTTACAATAGAAAATTTAAACATTAAATTATGCTTTAGGACGTATGCAGAAGAAATGGAAGTGTGTTACCTCATGTCTTGGTTTCCAATGGAACTTAGCAGGTAATGTGCGTTATTGGGATTTCCTTAGGCGGTGAAAGAAATAGTTATACTTTATGTCTTAAGTGAAACTTGTGAGACGACGACCACTCAGAACACAGAAGACAGTGTTGTTGGCAGGAAATGGTTACTTACAGTAATATAAGTATAAACAATATTAAAACATAGTGAGTGTGCACATGTTAACAATTATTTTTGTTCACAAAAATAAGCTTCCCTGATATAAAATGTCAGTTTTGATGTATGATGCTTAAATATGGTTGTGATATACAAAAATAGGTTAGGAACAAAAGTTAAACATAACAAGCTTGCCGCCTGTTTCTATTGGCTAAAATTAAGAATTAAAACTATATTGGAAACTGCAAATACAGAAGACATGTTTCAGTATGACAGATAAGTGCTTACTGCACAATTCTTAATGCATAATTTTCATTATTGTAAACTTAGCTTAACTATTAGCGATTCGCACCAAGTCATTGCATTCAACCTATGTTTAGTGCAGAAATAGTTATATTTTATAATGTAGTCTGAAGTAGAATATTGTGACTCTCTTTGTTATGTCTAGTTTTCATGCATTCGTTAGTGTTATTATTACTAATAATAACTTCAGTGTCAAATGTTTTTCGCACTGTTATCAGATTGAGGTTTCAGTGTAGAATATAAAATTGTGTGCTGTGTTACTCTCGTGTAACTGTAAACACACAAAGCGGCCAGTTTTTCAGACAATAACCACTAATGCACATCATTATTGTAAACATGATTCTTATACAGATGATAATTGTATTGTCACTTTAAAAAAAACATATGTTAGAGTTAAACCTTATACGTTATCATCAGTGTCCTTTTCCTGCAGTACTCCTAAGGTTTTCTGCTTAATGAGATGTACACTCATACAGCGTTCACATTTGTCTAAGTACAAAATTTTGTTGTACATGTCTCGGGAAATGACATACACACATACACAGAGAAACGAATCTGCGCACGTCTCGCGTCCTGACAGTCCAAAGACTAATAATTATAAAAGTGATTTATATGTAGTTCATAATTGTTATTCCTAACATTTCTTTTTCTGAAAGTGGTATAGAGGCATTAACTTTCGAAAAAAGTCGTACAGAAAAGTTCTTAACAATGTATACTCTTTAAACTTTAATGATTTAGAAGAGCCATGATAAACATAAACATTTGTCTTCGTGATTTTTAAAAACCTGGCATTGCAATAAATTTATAGTTAATATGCAGGGCAATGAGAAAACTGCCAATTTTTTACAGGGGTAAGGCATGGATTAATGTAATAGTTCTATCAAAATTCAAAAATTAATTTTTATTTATACTATTATGATTGTGAAAATTAAATTTACATCTAGTTTCTACCAGTTTTAATAATACATTATAGATAACTGCATTTACTGCATCAAATACTTATACATTCCTTTATTGAAAAAATGTCTCAGATTGATTTTTAGCAACACTTTCATTATCATGCACTTTTCAGCTACAGTTCCTAATGGGTTGATAATTTAAAATCTATGTGCCTACGTTCCAGCACAAATTCAGTATTTGTTTTCCGTCAAAATGATTGTTCAGAAACTAATCAGCTGGCTAGTTGCTGTAACGGAAGCAAATAAGTATGCCTGATGGAATGTATCAAGTATCGAGCAAAGTGCAGTAGGCTTATATACATAAGTGCATTCCTAGGTTCAGATGCAGACTTAATGACACTTGAATTGACAAATTTAATGAACTGATTATTTGTACAAACAGTCACCTTTGTAGTAGGTCACAACCTCAAACTGTAAAAACTAAGTCTCATTGTAGACCTTCGTGCGTCTAACATATATTTCTCGACTAGTGAACAATCATTTCCTATCTATTTCCTTTCACATAAGAATCAAATGAAAATGCTACTATGATGTATAACATATATCTGTGATTTATATGAAATTTGTAATTGTAAGTACTAACAGTACTCATATATTATCATGAACACCTTAACTATAGTAAAATTATAAATTAGAATTAAAAACAAGAACTATTATAAATTTATGATAACTAATTTTTGCAGAGGTAAATAAAACCAAATAGTAGTTGATATCGCCGCAAATTTAAGAAAATATATAATTCTACGAGCGAAACAAAACACATGCCATGGTTGCCACTAGTAAATCATGAGTTGGGTATTCACAGCTGCAAAAAAAGCTGATAACTCGGGTGTGACAGGCTCGTTTTAGCAGAACATGAACGAACACGTGGGTTAGCAGAGGCCAGGGTGATTACCTACTTTTGCCGGCTGCAGAACTGGCAACACCGTATGGATGGCGAAGTATTTTGACTGCTGCATCGTCTGCTGCCTGCTAACTCCCAGTCGAGAACACTAGCGCTGCTCTGAATCATCCCAAGAACTAACATAAAAAACTGGTCAGATTTTTTCTTATCCCAAGGCCGCTCTTGTGTATATCTGTACTCAATGTCACGATACACCTTTACCACAGAGGCTCGTGAACAGTTCGCAAACGTCGCTGTTTACGAAATGCTGCCCCCGTTAACCCGAAAGCCGATGATCATCCCTTTTTGCAACTCGGTTAAATTACTTCCCTTACCCATGACAGCGGGAAGCGAAATGTGTACAGCCAGCCTGTCAGTCGAAGTATATACCTGCTTCACCAGCCTACGTCACGGGCCATACATCATGGTCTATGTGCTGCAGATGGCACTACTTCTAGTAGGTGGTCATAATAATGTGATTCGACTGTGTATATACACATACAGATATATACATACATACATACATACACTGAAGAGCCAAAAAAACTGGTTTACCTGCCTAATATTGTGTAGGGCACCCATGAGCACGCAGAAGTGCCACAAGACGACGTGGCATGGACTCGACTAATGTCAAAGTATGCAGGCGGCAATTCACACCATGAATCCTGCAGGGCAGTCCACAAATCCATAGGAGTGCGAGGCGGTGGAGATCTCTTCTGAACAGCATGTTGCAAGGCATCCCAGATATGCTCAATAATGTTCATGTCTGCTAATTTATGTGGCCAATGGAAGTATCTAAAGTCAGAAGAGTATTCCTGGAGCCACTCTGTAGCAACTCTCGATGTGTGGGGTATTGCATTGTCCTGCTGGAATTGTCCACATCCATCGGACCAATGGACATGAATGGGTGCAGGTGATCGGACAGGATGGTTACGTATCTGTCACCTGTCAGAGTCGTATCTAGACATATCAGGAGTCCCATTTCATGCCAACTGCACACGCCCCATTCCATGACAGAGCCTCCACCAGCTTGAACAGTCCCCTGTTGACATGTAGGGTCCATGGATTCATGAGGATGTCTCCATACCCGTACACCTCCATCCGCCCGATACAATTGGAAACAAGCCTCGTCAGACCAGGCAACGTGTTTCCAGTCATCAACAGTCCAATGGCAGTGTTGGCGGGCCCAGGCAAGGCGCAAAGCTTTGTGTCGTATAGTCAACAACAGTACATGAGTGTGCCTTCGGCTCCAAAAGCCCATATCAATGATGGTCGGTTGAATAGTACGTACGCTGGCACTTGTTGATGCCCCAGCATTGAAATGTGTGCCAATTTGAGAAAGGGTTGCATGTCTGTCACGTTTAATGATTCTCGTCAGTCGTCGTTTGGCCCGTTCGTTCATGATCTTTTTCCAGCAGCAGCGATGTCAAAGATTTGATGTTTTACCGGATTCCCGATGTACACGGTACACTCGTGAAATGGTCGTACGGGAAAATCGAAATTGTATTGCTACCTCGGAGATGCTACGTCCCATCTCTCGTGCACCGACTATAACACCATGTACAAACTCATTTAAATCTTGATCACCTGCCATTGTAGCAGCAATAACCGATCTAGCAGCTTTGCCAGACGCTTGTGGTCTTATATAGGTGCTGCTGACTGCATCGCGTTACCATCGCGTTACTCTGATTGGTTCCATACCTCTGTTATTTGCATACGCACTCCTATACCAGTTTTTTTGGCTCTCCAGTGTATATACATATATATACATATACACACATACAGTAGAAAGTCAATTATCTGAACGTCAGTTATACGGATGACTAGCTATCCGGACTCATTTTAAAAATAAAGAGAATAGGAAAAACATGAAAGTCTCTTTCATCATAGTGTTTACCTTACCCGCGGAGGAGAGACAAGCACTTGTGTTGGCTCTTTGATGTGACATTTCATGTGTTGTTCACAAAAAATACGTCCAGGAAAGGGGTGATTACTTATTAACTGATTTAATTTTTTTATTTTATGTACAGTTTCTCTTTTGAATAAGCTTACTGTGTTCTATGCATGTGTAATATATTACACACACATATACGTATATACACACAAACACACGCATATATATATATATACATACACACAAAATGCACATGCGAGGGTCATTCGGAAAGTAAGGTCCGATTTCTTAGAAAACATAAACCATCACAAATTTTTTCAAAATTCGTTTTTTATTTAATTCCTTACATGTTTCTCTATTTTTCTACATAGTTTCTATATTTGTTTAAACATTTGTCATAACGTTCTACAAACTTTGTATGCCTAAGTCATAGACGTCTGCCGCCTGTGAGGATAATCAGTCTGTAACTGCTTCTTTCACCTCGTCATCGGTGGCAAAACGCTTGCCTACCTAAAGACGTTTGCCTTTAGGTAGCGGAACAAGTGAAAATCGCTCGGCGCCAGGTCTGGACTGTACGGTGGGTGGTCAATCTGTTCCCATCCAAAAGATCTGATCAGATTTTGGGTGTGAATATAAGAATAGGGTCTGGCATTGTCATGCAGCAACAAAACTCCAGACGTCAGAAGGCCACGTCGCTTATTTCGTATTGCACATCAAAGTTTAGTCAGGGTAGCGCAGTAAGTGGCTGCATTGATTGTTGTCCCTTGCTGCATAAACTCGACTAACAAGACTCCATGTCTATCCCAAAACATGGTTGCCATAACCTTTCGTGTTGAGATTGTCCGCTTGACCTTGACTTTTGGCTGGTGATGTCAGGTGATGCCATTCCACTGACTGACGTTTAGACACTGGGGTCATGTGAGAAACTCATGTCTCGTTCCGTGACAATCTTCTATAAAAATTGATCACCTTCCTTATGATATTGGTCCAAAACATCAAGAGCACAAGCCATTCTTTTCATTTGGTGTTCCTCAGTAAGCAGCCTGGGAACCCAACGTGCGCACAATTTGTGAAATTGCGAATTTTCAGAGACAACTTTGTGCAAAGTTGTTGTACCCACATTTGGAAATTCCGATGCTAAATTTCAAATTGTGAATCGCCGGTCTTCACGCATCTTTTCGTCCACGGCTTTGACCAAATCTTCTGTGATCACTGATGGTCGGCCTGATCACGGTTCATCATGGACATTTTCCCATCTGTCCTTGAAAGTTCTCCACCCACTTATGCACTTTGCTGTCACTCATCGCATTGGGGCCATACACTTGACTTATCTGTTGATGAACTTCCGCTGCTAAAACGTTCCTTGCTGTCAAAAACCGAATCACTGACCGTATTTCACAGTCGGCGGGCTAATCAATTGTTTTAAACCTTTTGAACTGGCACTGTAAACAGCACGCTGCAACAATACCAATGCAAATGGCGTCGTTTGACGAGCAAGGCAGGCCGGGAGTCAGTGCGCATACGCGTTACAATGTTCGCACGACATTCAATTAGCTACAGGGATTCAGACCTTACTTTCCCAATAACCCTCGTAGATATATATAAACACACACACACATATATATATATATGTAGACACACACAGGTTGTCCCATTTATCATGACCACCCACAATATCTCTGTACCGAGGCTCCAAATGAAAAAGGGTTTCACACTATGGTTGTATAACTCGAAGGGGAAAATAATACTGCTGGGGAGTCAGCTTAATAGCATTACTTATTAGTGAGATAAGAGTACTAACATCAGTTATTTAAAAGGCACCAAGTATCTATTCGTCAAAGATTCAATGAAGCCCGTGAGACATAGTCAAAAATGTATCACAATGTACCAGTCTAATAAACCAATTGTTGAAAACCAACACAGACATTGGGACTCATAAGGGTTCATTTAGACCCATTATGTGATACCTTGCGGCATGATTGCCCTGCATCGTACAGTACAGCATGACATTGCCGCTCTGTATTTGATGAAGAGGTGATGAAAACAGTGCATGTTACCAGAGTTGCGTACCCCATTCCACAAAGGTTGAACTTAAAGGAAACAAAGGAACACATATAAAATGACAACTACTCAATCAGTAATCCATGTCCAGTCGAATACAGTACACTGCAAGGTGACAGTCTTTGTAACTTTAATGTACTCCAACAACAAGGTAGAAATGCTGCTCATCTATGTGGAACGTAAGTTAGCAAACAAATGCGATCGTATTATTCTACAGTACAGTGAAGTACGATCACGTGATTTGTACTGAAACATATACACACAAATCTGTTATTACCATTATCAATAGCTTGGTTTGCTCACTTGTTCATTCTGTTGAAGGTCAGCGTAATGCTAGTCAGGCGGAGCAACTCTACAAATACCCTGACAGGACCCTACCGTCTAAATGGATGTTTTCCCGTATCAATGTGAAGCTTTGTGTAACAGGCACTTTGAACCCACAGCAATGCAATTGTCGTAGAACTCGCACAGGTGACGCTGCTGAGGTTGCTGTTCTCGCTGCTGTAGCAATTAATCCACACACTAACTGGAAGCCACAATTAGGATTCCGAAAACGAGTGTACATCTCATTCTTAAGCATAATACGTTCCATTCCTATCATGTACACTTACACCAAGAAATGCACAGGACATTTCCAGAATCCTGTAGAGTTCTGTCAATGGGCATAGCATCTAATTATCGCCAACCCAAACTTTTTTTGGATGTCCTTTTTACCAATGAATCGTCGTTTTCTCACTCAGGCCAAGTGAAAACGAGGAATAGGCATAATTGGGCCGTCAAGAACCCACAATGGCTTCGACAGGTGGACCATCAGCGACGATGGTGAGTTAACGTCTGATGTACGATAGTTGGCAATAAGGTTATAGGGCCTTATTTCATCAATGGTAACCAAAACGGCAAGGAGTATGCCACCTTCAGACAAATAATTCTTCTTGGTCTTCTGGAGGAGATACCTCGGAACAGAATGATAATATGGTACCAGCACGATGGATGCCCAGTGTGCCATTTGTGTTGGCACTTGTTTCATGTCAACATGTTATTCTGTAATTCTAATATTATATATTTGGTGTTTTGCCAAATATTATTTTTACTATTGGAACATGCTCTAGTTCTGCTTAATATTATTTGTTTATTCACTTTGAAGTTGTAAAACAAACCTTGTCATCTCAAAATTTTGTATTTCTTTAAAATATTTATTTCGTTATTTTTTTTTTGTTTCTTGTTTAAAAAAATATTTTTTCTTCATGTTTATTAATTATTTATCTACATAATATTGTGTGAAGTCTTAATTTTCAAGTATTTATATATATATATGCACCGCCTCAGATGGAAATGTTAAGAAAATGGTTAAAGAATTGTTAAGATAAACGTCTTATTGAACAATCTACTTCAGGATGGTTGTGGACTACCGAAAACTTAATAAAAACATTGAAATTGAATCAGTTCTTCTTCTTGATCTCCATTCGGCATATAATTGGTTTGGAAAAGCAAAATTCTTTACAACCATAGATTTAAACGCGGCTTATCACCAAATACCTTTGCAGAAAGATTCCAAACCATAAACAAGTTTTTCTGTTCCTTGGAATCTGTATCAATTTACTTGTGTTCTGTTTAGCTTGGCCACTGGTGCTCAAGTACTTACTAGGCTTCTAGATATGATTTTTCATTATGTAAAATTCAAGTGTGTCTATAACTATCTGGATGATTTTGTCATATATTCCGACAGTTTTCAACAGCATTTGTATAATCTAAAAGAAGTCCTTTCTTGTTTAGAAAAGGCAGGTTTTACTCTTAACCCTTCTAAAGTTAAATTTGCAGTTCGATAAATTTCATTTTTGGGACATAAGATTTCTTCCAATAGAATCTCCATTGATATGGAAAGGACAAAATCTACTAAAGAGTTCCATCCACCCCGAGATGTTAAAGGTATAGCCAGATTTATTGGCATGACACAGTTTTTTGGTAAATTCATTCAGAACCTAGCTGTAAAGGGAGCACCATATAATAGAAAGAAAAATAAACCTGTTAAATTTGAATGGGGTGCGGATGTGCAAAAGGCTTTTGACACATTAAAGAATGATATTAATCATCCTCTTGTTTTACGTACGCCAGATTTTAGAAAGGAATTTATCCTTCAAATAGACGCTTCGAGTCAGGCGATAGGAGCTGTCTTGGCTCAGGAGATTGATGGCTGTCGTCAGATGATTGCCTTTGCATCAGGCACTCTTATTCCCCAAGAGAAAAAGTCTTCCACTGTATTTGAGTTGGAATGTTTGGCCGTAGTTTTTGCCATAGACAAGTTTAGGCAATATTTGGAATACGCAGAATTTCTTCTTGAAAACCGACAATCAGGCTTTGTCACAGCTTTTGGTGCATCCGCACCATTTCGAAAAATTGGTCTTTGGGTAGTTAGAATTTCTTCTTTAAAATTCAGAATGCAAATTATAAAAGGAGCCAAAATGTAGTTGCTGATGCTCTATCACATATGTTTGACTGTACCAATGTGGAATCTTAAGTACTTTTAAATTGTAATGTTTTATCTAGTTTTCTATTAGCTTTTATATACATTTAGGGTTCCTGTCATCTGAAGTAGCTGAAAAACCCATGGAAAAATTGTTGATTGATTTTGTTGGTCCCTTCCCCAGGAGTAAATTAGGATACAATGTATTGTTAGTGTGTGTTGATGCTTTCACTAAGTTTGTATGGTTAATTACACTTCAGAAAGCTGATGCTATGTCCACTATTCATGCTCTTAAAGTACACATTTTTCAAAATTTTGGTACACCATCCATTGTCTCAGACAACGGTTCACAGTTTACCTCTCATCTTTTTAAGAACATGTGTTTTTCTCATGGCATACGCCACATAACTTTATCCCCGTATAATCCTCCTCCTTCGTATGCTGAGTGTTTCAATCAAAACCTTCATTCGGCATTCATTCTTTTACATACGACAGACCAAACAAATTGGGATTTAAATCTCTCTTGGCTTGAAATGACTTTCAATTATGCCAAACATGAATCACACAAAACCAGCCCATTTAATCTAATGTTTACCATTGTCCCAAATAACCCTTTGTCAAATTTTTGGCTTTATAATAACTAGTTGCCGAATGATCCTAAGGATGTTCGTGATATGTGGGCATCTGCCATCAAGAATTTAAAGCGGGCTCATTTCAAGAATCGTGCCTAGTATAATAAAGGTCGCATTGATAATCATTTTTGTGTAGGTGACTTTGTTCTGTGCAAAGCACACCCTGCCAGCAAGGCAGTTGATAAGAAAATGGCAAAAATTTCTTACCGTTGGTCGGGCCCGTATCAAATCACACGTTTTTTGACGCCAATCACTGCCGCTTTAACTGACCCAAGTTCAGGAGCATTTATTACAAGAGTTCATGTCTCTCATTTCGAAAGATTTCATTCTACAATATAATTTTCCTTTTTGTGCTGTTTAGAAGCTGCAGACCCTAACTGTGCACTTGTTTATTTGGTTGTACAACCACTCAAATTGTATATCCCTTAAAATAATTCAGTAACTTAGTTACTTGTTAGATCATGACTTTGTCTTGATTGTGTACTGGTCACCCATTGAGCCGAGTCATTTTGGGATCCATCTCCTTTGTGAGGTCACCTTTTCAAAAAAAAAAATGATACTAAGTAAAGTTGATTCTAGGTTAAATTCATTTGTTTTTGTAGCCAATTATCATTTGTATTCTGAATTCATACTGTTTGCTTGTTATATACGTATTATTTAATTTTTTTTGCTCATTGTCCAGGTAATTTGGTGAAAATTCTAGTTGAATAACTTGCATATTTTGTATTTGTTTGGGAACTGAACTAGTTAGTTTCAAGATTAATCATTAATCTTTTGCAGATGTGACATACCATTCTATAATTGGATCTTGATCTTTAGGTCATCTGTTAATTATGAGAATATTCAGTAGTTGATGTTATTTTATCATTATAGCATGGTTAATGAAATGGTAATTAAAGTTTGTGTTTAATTGGCTATTAGGTATCTGATTTCTGCACCTTGCAGTCTCTTTTCTCTTGCCACCTTACGCTTTACGAGGTCCAATTCTGTGTTTTGCAGTCTCTGCCCGTTAGATCGACACGGCAACAAATTTCTGAAAATTTTTATTTTGTAGTGCTAAACTTTGATGATTGAGCTTTACACGAGGAATGTGTGGGATTAGATGGTATACTAAATTCAGTGCTTAGTGTGGACATGAACTTCGAAACCAATAGTAAAAACAGTTTGTTTGACCAAAATTTTAATTTTGCTCTTTTGCAATTGGAGGACAACCTCATCCATCGCCTTCAAGATGGAAGTTCTTACCCATACCTCTCTACTGCCTCAATCGTGTACGAAAAGGGGAATGTTGAACATTGGAGGAAAGGTGCTCAAAATCGTATTTGGAACTCTTGATGATTACTTGAAAAGTTTAGAAAAAACTTGATTCTGTAGTTAATGTGCAAGACAAAATTTGAGTTAATGTTGCTAATCACATCATTTTTTTCAAAGATCTTGAGGATCATATTTTAAACACAACTAAAGGATTCCAGAAATTGGCTACTCGCTATTTAAACAAATAGAAGTTTTTGTATTTGGGTGTGGAACTTAACAACTCATGAACTGTGGGATTAGATTCTGATTATTAGTTTCAGGTTAAACCTTAGTACTATGTTATTAGGGTCAGCAAAGCTTTGTCTAGCGCCAGGTTAGAATTGTTCGATTTGAAGCATGCTATCGAGACTAGTGTCCATGGCAAGATAAGCTCTACACTTTTGAATTCAAAGGCTTTAATTGATATTTTGAACCAAATTCAACATTTGATAATACTCCCATTGCACATGATTGCCTCAGTGACTTTTGAAAATCTTTTTGCATATTATGGTTTCAGTACAGTACAAGCAATTATTTATAATCTTCCCTTAATGTTGTTGAGAATGTTCCTTTGGCAAATAAGGATAGTTTTCAGATTTATCATGTCTTTACTTTTCCTGTGCTATTTCCAAACATAAACATGTATCTTTTATTTAAAGTTTCCGACTTTCTTATTGTCAGCATAGGCAGAAAGCTTTTTGCTCCCATTCCAGCTAAATTTTTGTCACAACGTAAAACTTATGGTACTACCACTTGCCTTTCTAACTTTCCATTTTTTGATGCACAAGTTAATAGTTGTGAATTAAATTTATTATCTGGTTAACGTCACCTTGATTTTAGCTAAACATCATTTGCATTCCTAGAGTTACCCTTTCTTCAAAAAACTCTCTCTCTCTCTGGCTGTTTGCAATGAAATTTCCCATTGATGTAACCTTTCTAATTAGGACTACCTTGGAGTCTCAAACTCCCTTCACACTTTCATTTTCTGGGAGTGGTTTCATCAGAAATGCTTCACATTGCGACATTGTCAGCCCTTTTTTTTAAGACCTTTGGCCAATAAACTCTGCCATCTACTTTAATCAGTCTTTAACCGTCCTACATTTTCCAAAACTTTTTTCCAATTTTACATAATTTCAACTTTCAAAATTACCTAATCTTTCTCCCAATGATTCCCTCATTAAGGAACTTGATTCCCTTTTGAATTCCCAGCCCCCAGGCACTAATTTCTGTGACGTTATGCAACTTCTCCATCCCCATCCTACTCCACCTTCCGTACAATATAATGTTGTATCTATTATTCTATCTTCAGTTGCGGTGTTTTGCATTGCGTCTGCTATCCTTTTTTCATTGAAATCCAAGTTTTATGCTCATATGCAACCCTCTCCCCCCATTAAAACCTCTAGCCAAGAACGTTCTGTTGTTATACCTTATGGTCCATTCTTGGAAGGGAGGAGGTGATGTGTACGTATCTATGCAAGATTGGCAACATTGGTGTTTCTTTGTAATGATGAATAAGGTTATACAGTTTGCAGTGAAAATTTCTGAGAGAATGTATACAAGTGTGCTGTTCGTGTTCTCCCGGTCGATATTATATATTATCGTAGGTTGTAAACACTAGTGTATCTTGTGGAGTTACTGACCGAGGATGCTACACTTTCAGGACTGCTTAATACTCTCAACTTTACGTGAATTTGTTGTGAAGTCAAAGTTTTGTCCCTAAGAAAATTATGAATACTTAGTGGCCTATGGAAGATTATTTAGATGTAGCTGCAAGAAACAGAATTTTTTTTTTACTAATATTACAGCAGATTTCTTTGTATCAAACCATTCCTTACGAATTTTGTTTTTTATTTATTGTGTCATAAATTTTTTCCACACTCAAACAATTCCACTCAATATTTTTGGAGGCACCTTTTTTTGTGAGCTTTAATTACTTTCACCTTACCACTAAGTGAAAGAATTTCGAGCATTTTAACAATATAGGATAATTCTCAGCTCCAGGTGATAAAAGTATGAAATTATTGTTTAAGCAAAGTTCGGAAGAAACCATAACATAACTTACAATCTACAATAACTCTTACGAGTGGTACACTTCTTTCAAAATAAAATTTTAGAATGTTTTTGTTTTGAAATATTAAAAACTACTGTGGATAAAATCCATGAACATTATTTTCTTGACTGAATATCTTTACTCTGTGAAAGTTTGGTGTTTATCACTACCTCCCTGCATAAAGAAAATAAGTACTCTGATACTAATTTTTGAAACTTCTAGTTAAGGAAGTTCCCTTTTATGGTTGCAATAAATTGAAACATTTAAATTGGCAACAAAACTTTTCTTGTTGTAAAACTCTCTAGCAAAGACTAGGGNAAGTTTGAAATTGTGCAATTGTTTAGCTGCCAACTATGTCATCTGCTGGGCAGTATTTCATTTTTTTTTTTAAGAAAAGGGGTAACAATACCCACCAAATTATCATAAACATAGACATTAGATTTCAATTCCAGATATCACTATTCTTTTCAAAAAATGTGTTGTTTCATTTAAAGTAGTTATTAATTACTTTAAATAAAGTAATTTTAAAATCACCACTTTCACAAATTCATACTTACCTTTATCATTTAAGTCATAAGTCATATTTTCTTACCCAATTCCACTTAAAGAATCATGCTGACTTGGAGTTCAGAATGAGCCTAAAGTATTAAATATGTTTAACTTGAAATCTAGCAAATTGAATATGAAGAATAAAATCGGAGGAAAATTTTTAACTAATGTACAATAAAATTCACCACAAGAAAAACTGCTGAAACAGAGCAATACAAAAAACCAAACTATGGAATAACTGGAACACACACTGAAGATACTTACCATTCAGTGTACTTTGTAGCCACAGTTGTTTTACCATGACTGTCCACACTCTGTGTTTGCTGTAGTAAGGCATTGTTGAACACTCTGGTAATGTCTATATGAACTATAAGAAAGAAGAAAAAAAAAACACAATAAAAACATATTATTTTAAAATTTAATTTATGATTTAGTGTATTTCAATTTACCAAGGTATTATTTGTAAAAATGTCACACACAAAAACTGCCTTACCTGGTACTAAAACCCAGAATCTGTGGTAAAATAAGCTGCTACAAAAAAAATTTACATACAAGTGGTGGGATATTACATTCATCATCAAAAAAATAGTTGCACACCCACAAGGATGAAACTTACAGGAATGAAATGTTGCGGGTAAATTTGACATTGTGAGACATGCAGATGATTCAGGTTTCGTGCTCAGCCGTCCGAGTGACATCAGAAAGGGCAGCCCATATCTCTGTGCCTGCTGGACTATAAAATATTGTCCTGATATGCATCCCTTCCATTCTGACTTATGCTGTTGTCTGAAACACCCCTTCAAAGTATAGAATGCCCTGGAGATGATATTGACAGCACTTTGAAAACTTAAGATGCATTTGAGAGGAGTCATATTGTAAGGCTGTGGGAAGTGGCATTTCACCGTATTGCGCACCACGTCTGTTATGCAGATATAACAATAGCATGTAGTTGGTGCTAGTGGATAGAGGAAGGCAAGTACACATGCCATGAACAACACTAAGGGAGAACTGATGGATTGTCCAACATACACGGAGTACTCAAACTGCCACGACTGCAGACATTCAGAGAGAAGTGATGCCTACCTTGCAGCATCCTTTGAGTGCCAGTACCACTGGCAGATGGTTACATGATGCAGGACTACATGCCCACATACCAATATGACAACTGCCATTAACATCACGTCAACATCGTCATATACTGCAATGATGTCATAATCTATCGTGGAGCCATGCAGAATGGCAGGAAAATAATTTTCAGTGATTATGCCTATTTTTTCTTGGTGGCAACGACCAATGCATCCATGTGTTGAAGGTATCGTGGGCAGTGCAAAGATGAACGGTTTATTGTCACACGTCCAGATACCTTATGCCATGGTGTGGCATACCTTATGGATACTCTCTTATGGTCAGCCGCATTGCCAGACCTATCCCCAATGGAAAATATGTGTGATGCTATTGGCTGCTCTTCATAACTCCAACCTTACCTCAAAAACTGCATGGACTGCGAGTGATATTCAAGTTGCACGGGATGGATTATCGCAGAAATCCATTAGGGACCTCTACAACTACATGCTATGATGTCTGGCAGAATGTGATCACAAATATGGCAGTCCGACATCATACTGAGACATGTGTAGTACATTAAATATTGTTTATACCAGACTCAATTTGTAATAATTTGTTGCTCTTGGGGACTTTTTTCTTTCTTCTGAATAGTGTAGCACTCATCCTTATATGTGCAACTATTTTGTTGATGAGTGTAATAATTTGACTTGTAACCCTTAAAGACTAACACTTATGAAAAGAGAACATTGCTATTACCAAAAGAAATGAACAAAATTAATACGTAAAAGTTTTAAGGTCAAGAAATATTACTAATTAAAAAATCTAATGCAAACTATATTTGATTTTTTGAAATTTATTTTATTTGTAATAATATTATGCAGGAAGAAAAAAAACTCTGAGCAATTTATGAATGGATTTTAAAATTTGCTGTTAATTTTGTGAAGTTTTAATTTTAATGTTGTTGCAAGACGCCAAAGAAGGCATATTAGAGTTTGTGAGGGATGGAGAGCTTAGTAAAATAAAATAACTAAACAGATTTTTAATTTATTCACACAGCAATTATTTACAACATTAAAAACCTATCTCCACCAATACTCTTCTTATTCTCAGCGAGCACAATATTTAATGTCTATCTAAATTCTTAGTCCTTATCAAAGTCTCTAAATTGGTTACAGTGACATAATTTCCACTCATCATTTATACTTATTCATTTTGTCTATTGCCATCATTCCAAATGTCATGCAACCAATTCAATAGTCCCGCACATCAGTCTTGCTCTCCACCATACCAATGCTCGCATTCTGCAGACTTCACTCTCACTGGTCACTTTTACCAGCGCTCTACGCTCTGCTGGCTCGCAACTTCACTGTCTTCTGTCACTTAGAAACGTGGCGGTCACGTGGCGGCTCAGAGGCCCGTCACGGCTTAAGTAGTCTTGCTGGCCCAATCTAAAATGTTCCCCGCTCCCTGAGTCACGCTGAAAGAGGCCAGGGCTTTGATTACATTTTTTCAAAGATAGCCTCAAAAATTCAATCAGCTGAAAGTCAGAGGTGCACGATTTATGATAGACTTATCATGGTGGCACGAAGTGGCTTGCCTTCATGAATCGCCGCACTCCTCACATTGCATTTCCCTGACATTCCTTCCCTCTCTGGAGCAGGATGGGGCACGGAAAGTGTTGAAGAGTAGCAACTTGTAACACTGTCACCTCCTCAAGTTTGTTCGTTCCAAACCGACTCTACAACATCTGGACCTTTGTACAGTGCCAGTCTGTCAATGTGGGCAGTTTTTGGTTTGGCCAAAAGCCGCGACGACAAATATGAAAGACCACTTCATTGATTGCCTTCAGAATCCTGTAGTGGCCTTCCCCAACATTTTTGCAGCTTCGAGCAGTACTATTTTTGACTCTGTGAATTTTGTAGCCACAACAGTTGTCCTCCTTGAAATGCCCTGGCCGACGTTCTCCTGTCATACCAGGCCTTCATCCTGTTACTATATCTTAAAGGCTCTTGTTGTTTATGAATAACAACAAAAGAAACTTGGAAACTCTCAGTAGGTTCTACCACTGCTGTGTTGACCTCATGATCTAACGTGAAGTTAGGCATATCAATTGAAAGTTGTTTTTTTTGCATGCCACAAATATAACAATTTTCTGTATGCCCCTGTTTGCAGTAATGCTGGATTCTCTCATCTATTAGAATATGGTCGTTGGTGCCTTACAGAAGGGCTAATCCTTTTATTATCAGCTTGAAATGATGATGCAACTACAGCATTTCCCCTTGCATCTTTTTTTAGACTATGTCTACCAATCTGCAAAGTGCTGGCACTTGTGGTGGATGCCACAGGTTGTGTTTGGATCCTCCTATGATGTACCCTGAAGCACTGGCAGCTCATGTTGACTGCTCTACTCTCCTTCTCGAGTTCACACAGCTGATTCTTTGCCTCCCAAACACATCCTCTGTGGGACTGCTATCCTCAGAGCCACTGCTGAGAGGGGCCATCACATTACTCTCCATGCTGTGGGCTCCTTTCACTGCTATATGCCACAGTGTGCACAGGATGTCTGGACAGCATGTGCAGGTCATTGTGTGCATTTTCCAACTGCTTTGTGAGGTGTCGATGCTTGTCGATGCAGTGTCTCAGTTGTTGGGCATACGCTTGAAGCTCACAAATTTCTTCATGCAAGTGCTTGACTGCATTCATTGAAGCCATTTGTTCTTCATCTTGTTGCCTCTTTTTCCCACTGCTGCTTCTGTTTATGCTGCTCCTGTTATGGGCAGTGAGGTGCCCTAGCTGTCCACATGACTACACTTCCACTGTTTGGGTGAGGGGCAGCAAAGTTCTGTAGCCAGTATCCTGGAAGCAATGTTCCTCACAGCCAACTGCAACTCCTTCAGTGTTGTCTTCACGCCATCTTAGTCATCTTCATTCAGTGTCACTGCAGGGACCGGACGTTGGGGTGCAGATCTGTCTTGCTGACTCCACCTCCAGTGCTCGGGCCAGGGTGTCCTACATGGTGTGGGGTGCAGCCAGATGTACCGCTTGCTGTACCTCTATGTCAGTGATGGTATCGATGAAGAAGCTGACTACGATGATGTTATGTACCTCCTTGGAGCACCCTTCCAGAGGTAGGTGAGACAGCCGCACAATGTCTTGCCATAGCTCCTGCAATGTCTCTCCTGGTAGCAGGGTGCTGATTTGCAGTTGGGCATGTTGCAGGTATCTGTCACCAAAATGTAGCTCCAAGGCTGACACCAGTGTGGGGGATTCCGGTTGATGTCGCTCTGGCAGAGATTATAGTATGCTCAGTGCAGGGCATCTCAGTACAGCAACGAGGTAGTAAGCCCGCTGTTCGGCTGACCAGCAATTCAGGGTGGCGACTATTTCAAACTGGTGTTTGTATTCCTGCCAAGAAGTCTAACCATTGTAAAGGGCAGGCTTAATTTTGACCCCTTCCCCACTCCTGGTTATGTGACACCAATGCCATAGAGCTACCCGCTATCCTCCGAGGTTGCTGTATAATTTACGACTTCCACTGCTTCCCACCTTTCTTGGCTGCCGTTTTGGTGATAGTGAAACTCCATTGCTGAAGAAATTCCTGCCATTCCTTCTTCAATGTACCTATTTCCTATTTAATTTCATTCTCGACACTGATTATTTACACTTTCTTTCACACTACTAATTTGGGTATTTACAATTTCATTCACTCTTTCTTTTACACTACAAACTTTATTGTTTACTCACTCCAGCTATTTACACTTGCACTCACTTGGCTACTCAGCCCTTCAATTAATGCTCGCAGTGCTTCCAGTTTGGCAGACATTTTCCTACTTAGCACTCAATGCAATGATTAATTACACGAAAGTCCTCATTTTGTAGCCTATTTTCTAACTTAATTTACGATTAAGTGCCTCCATCCTACTTTTAACACCAGTGTTACAAGACACCAAAGGGCATATTCAAGTTCATGAGGGATGGAGGTCTTAATAAAAAAAAAAATTTAATTTGATTTTTAATTTATTCACACAGCTATTATTTATAACATTAAACTACATATCACCACCATTACTTTTGTTATTCTCAGTGAGCGCAATATGTCTATCTCAATTCTAATTAAAGTCCTTACCAAAGTCTCTATAAGGTTACAGTCAATTCACACTCATTATTTACACATATTCAATCTGTCTATTGCCATCATTCCAAATATTTTGCACTCATGCAACCAACTATAGTCCTGCCCTTCAGTCTCACTCGCTACTGTACCGATGCTCAAAGTCCGCAGACTTCACTCCTGCTGGTTACTTTCACCGCCATATGTCAGCAGATATTTTTTTCGTTAAGCATAACAAAGTGAAGAATCGGGCAGTGCAACTTCCATAAACATCTGCAGGCTGCAAAAAAGAACTGGTAATGCAGAGACCTACCCAGAAATATATATACATACATATATATATATATATATATATATATATATACGGGAGGGGATATTTGGAGACAAAGATAATATTTGTTGGTCAGAAATGTTTATCAATCATACATAAAATATGCAAAATACTTGATGACATATTGATATTATCAATATGCAAACCTAGAGCGATTGTTCCATTGCATTGATTCAGCGTGTGCCCACTTCCTTCTTCTACATATTTATTTCAACATGGCTTGAAGCACAAAATATTTGGTTGATACTAATCTTAAGTAATCATGAGGTAGAATCGTGTTTTCCCCGCTTTGTTAGTGGTAGCAGCCTTAGGCCTGCCTTTTCGGTGATGCTGTTCCTGGTTTGGTAGCTGTTGGACAGCGACTGAAGTCGTGGAGTCCCAAGCCAGCCTTTTGATTTCCAGTTAAAAAATTAGCCACAATTGTTGAAATGTTATCCTGGGCGTTTGCCAGAGAGTTCAGACAATGATCCAGAAGTGTTAAATATTCACTATCTACAGAAACAGTTTTCAAAATATTTCCTCCAAGACCAATTAGTGCACACTTCGATCTGGATGGCAATAATAAAGTTAAGGTTTCAGTTTTAGACCTAAATGCAAGAAAACTATTTTTTAATTATACCACAGTTAAATTAAAATTTTTGTCAAATGAAGAATTTTCAGCAGGATGCCTGTTCTCGTTCTCACTCACTGACGCAATTGTATTTATCATGGTTTCAAGTTCTGAACACTCATTTTGCAAGGTAAACAAATCAAAATTCAACACTACTGAGTAAGTATTGTCAGAAAACTAGATGTCAACTTCACGCTCAAAGACTACACCGAAATCCAGCGGTGTGACGGTGACTGTTGAAAGTGCAAAGTTGGCAGTTTTTTCTTTATAAGCGCGCAAACAGAATGGACCTTAAGAAAACTCAGACCAGTGGGTGATCAGTCCACGGTCTAAACCAAGTGAAGGCCAAGATGAATAGTGACTGGCCAGCCAAATAAACAAGAAAACTTATTGAAAACCACCTAAAGCTAGGGTCTGCAGCTCCTAGACTATAGAACACTAATTGTATTTGGAAAGTGGTGAATGAAACCTTTTTAGGTGAGAGACATGAGCTCTTATAATATAAATTCCGGAATTGGGGTCAGCAAGGCTAGCAGTGACTGGTGTTAAGAAACATTGGATTTGGTAAGGACCAGTCCAACGGTAAGAAAGTTTTGCCATTTTATTGTCAACTGCTCTGCTAATAGAATGAGCTTTACACAAGACTAGATCACCTACATGAAATGGATTGTCAATCTGATATTTATCATATTTGTTATGGCTCTTGAAATGAGCACATTTTAAGATTTTAAGGGCAGCTGCCCATACCTGACAGGATGTCCTTGGGATCATCCAGTAACAAATCGTTCAAGTGAAAACCAAATTAAATAGACTTGTCTTATGAGATTCATGTTTGGCATAATTGAAAGCCATTTGAAACCAAGGAAGATTTTTGTCCCAATTAGAATGCTCCATCGCATGAAAAGCAATGAGAGCTGAACGGAGGTTTCAGTTGAAATGCTCCACATTCGAAGGTGGGGGATTATATGGAGACAAGGTAATATGGCGAATGCCATAAGAAACACACATGAAACGAAACTTTTTGAAATGAATTGAGAACCATTATCAGACACAATTGATGAAGGTATGCCAGAATATTGAAATACACTGACTTGTAGAGCACGAACAATAGATATAGCATCAGCCTTTCTCATAGGAATCAACCAAACAAAATTAGAAAATGCATCAACACAAACTAGTAACATATCAATTGACTGACTGACTTCTTGGAAAAGGACCAACAAAATCAACGAAAAGCTTTTGCATAGGTTTTTCAGCCACGTCTGAAGAGAAGAAACCTAGGTGTGTGTTTTGAGCAGGCATGCTCAAAGCACACAATTTACAGCATTTAACTCTTTCTGAAATTCCATACCTTTCCAAATAAAATGCTTACAAATTGCCTGAATGGTTTTGTGTACACCTAAATGAGCCCTAGAGGCAATGAATGAAAATAGTCGAAAACCATTGGTTTTAGATGAGTAGACAACACAACATATTGTACATTGTAACTGGATTTGCGACATAAAAGACCTTCAACACCAGATCTTAATTTTGTAATAATTTCACTCAGTTCTTCATTCTTTTCCTGATGCTCCTTGATATTTGTAAGTGCCAAAGGAAACCCCACTAAAACATTACTATTTGGAAGAACTTCAGATTCATCACTAACTTGGGAATCATTGAACATGCCAGAGAGGGCATCAGTTACTACATTCTGTGATCCTTTAATGTGTTGCACCCTAAATTTCAATGATGAAATCCTAATGACCCAGCATCCAATTTTGCCAAGTTGCTGTGGATGAGCCAAAAGCCACGAAAAAACCTGGCTATCTGTTTCCAGGAGGAATTCTGCATGTTCTAAATATTGCCGAATCTTTTTGGTACCAAAAACTACTGCTAGGCATTCTAATTGAGAGTGTGAAATACACACAAGATAGGTTGGCGAACCCCATCTATCTCCTGACACAAGACAGCTCCTACAGCTGAGCTCAAAGCATCTGTCTGCAGGATGAATTCTTTAGAGAAGTCCGGCATCCACAGAACCAGAGGGTGCATAATGTCATTCTTGAGCTTTCTGCTGTTCTTCACCACACAAGCATGTTAAGTGGAGCAGTTTTTACAGCAAATTTGGGAATGAATTTTCCAAAAAACTTGACCATTCCAATAAAACGGACAATGGCTTTAACGTCCGAGGTGGCGCAAAATCTCTAATGCAACTGATCCGCTCTGGCTCAATGGAAACTCCTTGTAACGAAATCCTATGGCCCAGAAAGGAGATTTCCTGAACAACAAACTTAAAATTATTAGGGTTAACAGTTAAACCTGCCTTTCCCAAATGTGACAAAATTTCCTTAAGGTGAGCTAAATGTTGTTCAAATGACTCAATATATATTACAAGGTCATCCACATAGTTTTATACATATTTAAATTTCACATAATGGAAAATTTTGTCTAAAAGGCGCATGAGCACTCGAGCACCTATGGCCAATCCAAATGGCACACGGGTTAACTGATCAAGATTCCCGGAGACACAAAAACTGGTGATTGACTTGGATTGTTTTGAAAATGGAATTTGGTGATACGGAGAATTAAGATCAATAGTGGTGGAAAATTTGAATTTGCCAAAACAATTGAAAGCCAAAAGAAGGTCAAGAAGGACAGACTTAATTTTGATTTTTTTTATTAATTTTGCAGTAATCAATAATTATTCTGTGTTTACCATTAAGTTTTGGAACCAAAAAGGCTGGACTCGCATACTATGATGTGGAGGGTTCAATAGCACATTTATCTAGCAATTCCTGAACCTGTTTCCTTAATATACTCCTTTTAGGTGGGGCCAATCTACATGGATGGTTTGTGACATAACCCTTGCAAACAATTTTATTTCATACCTCAACAAATCAGTAAGACCTAATTCTGATGTCTTAACTTTCTGGAATTTTTCACAAATTTTCTTTATAACAGCACACTGTGTCAAGTCCAAATGCGTAAATGGGCCAACAGAGGGCTTCGATTCAGCACTTATTTCAGACAAGAGCGGTAGACTTTGCTTGCTACTGGCAAAAATTATTTTGTCCATTGGAGAAAATTTAAAGAAAATGTGATTTGCCTGAATGTCTAAAATAAGTCCAGTTGATACCATGAAATCAGTTTCTAAAATAAAAGACAAACAGGTAAAACATCCAATCTTTAATTTAAGAGTTGCATAGCACAAAATACGTAAAGCTTCACTGGAAACTGTGTAACACTAAATTTCACAAGCTTCAACAGATTTTACCAACTTTAAATCCATCAATTGCTCAAAAATTTTACCTGAAAGAATAGTGCGCGCAGATCCTGAGTCTACTGGCGCATTAACAGATAATGGTCCCAAATTTACCTCAACACAAGGAGTAACAATCTTTTGTACATCCACTACATTGGGAAAATTTACTTGAAATGCCTTATATTGGTTTTTCACCTCACAGGGGTCATAAGGACTAAAAATATGTTGCGAATGATGACAAAAATTTATCGTTTGTATTAGGTGAACATCGTATTGAGAATTGGCAAAGTTGCCAGCTTGGCAGGAATGAACGCTCACATTTCATCCCTGCAGGACTTGTTTTTTGCCTGTAACTTAAAACATTTTGCAATAACGTGACCAGGTTCCTTGAAATAATTATACGTAGGAATACTACGAGATTTGGATGAACCTTTCTTTAGTAGCTCTACTTGTACCATCAGCAGATTTTTCGAAGATGAAGTTTCTGCATCTACTGAACTGACATCAGGGTCACGGGTTTACCTTTCCTATCCGAGTTAGGACCTGACTTCTTTGGGAATCTGCCTTGTCGAAAATAGGTTTCATGTTTCTGGTGAGCATAGTAAATATTTTTATAATGGATGCAAACTCTGTCTAATTCCACAAATGAGTTAGGTTTACCAACGAAGACCAAACGGGAGCGCTCTCGAGGTTCTAAACCTTCCAAAATGGTATTGACAATGACGCTCTCAGACAACGACAAACGCAAGACTAAAGCAGCCTCTTTAATGCTATTAACATATACTGACCATGATTCATTGGGCTTTTGCAACCGGTCAAACATTTTCAACTGTAACTGTGTAAGTAATTTGGATGGAATGAAATAGTGAAGGATGTCTGCATGATAAGCATCAAATATAGCATGGTGAGAAATAGCTAGTCTGTTTCTTTCACACAAAGGTCCATGCATGAAGGGGTAAATGGTTTACAATAGCTTGGTCTTGGGCACTGTACTACTATGGTGTAGATTCACAATTATTTTCAAAAATTCTAAGAATTTGGGCACCTGCAAACCATCAGTGGCCGGGAATCCACGCAACATTCTTTCAAGTGGATGGGTGATTTTACCGAAGGACGGCGACATTAAATTTTGCCCACATGGCACTACCGCAGGTGACATAAGCTGCGTGGTGGTGAAAACTGTATTAGCATGTGGGATAGATGATGCAATTGGCATATGATGTGAAATAGAGGATGGGGGTATGTGAGATACTGCGATGGAAGTAGAAGGGTTACCAACTACGTTTATTTGGGTGGATGTTGGAAATGGAATGGCGGTGGACACAGTAGTGACACTAAGAGCAGCAAATTGCTCAGCAACCATAGAGGTTTGAACATCAGGTAAATGTTTCTGGGATTCATTGGCTTCAATACGATCAACAGTCTCAAATAGGGATTATGCCTGAGTGGCAATATTGTTCATGGACTGAGAATTTCTGAAAGTTGGTCAGCAAATTTTGTTAACAAATTTTGGACTTGCTTTCTGAAATGGGCAAGCCTTTGCTTAAGTCTAGAATAGACTGAAGGACTAGAGTCATCATCACTGTTGTCAAACGTTTCCTGGAGGGTAATTATTTAGAGTCATTGTCGTCAAACGTTTCCTGGAGGGAAATTATTTTTGAAGGACAATTATGGTATTCAGACTCAATATTTATATTAGATAAATGATTTAAATCAACAGGGGTGTCAGTATTAATTGCAGCATACAAAGTACTCATACATGACATAGTAGTGTTCTCAGGAGGTTGAACACCTCTACTAATACACTCGTATTGACACTCGTCATTGACAAGATGTTCTGGCACAATAGCTGCCATGACAAACAATACAAAATAACAAGAGACAAAAGAACACTAAAAGAACACTTAAAATATTGTATGTTAAATTTAACCTCAAAGCATGGCGTGTGTGTGTTTGCATCACCAACACCAAAGGGAAGGCACACAACATGCACAAACAAAGGCATGCACAAAAGGTACACACTTGTACACAGCCATGCTCTGCTACCAGTTGTTCTATTAAACCATATTTCTCGTTGGTAACCCTGGTGCAGGAACTTCAAAGAAGTTTTTTCAAACCTGCCAAGCCTAGAACTACTGGCGAGAAACAAGGGAGGAAGCTACGATGGGTCTGGCTGTGCAGTGTGCCACCTGACCAATACAACCATGTGGGCCGAGCCTAGATTTAAGCACCTTTACACAAATGTGTAGAAATATAACCAGCATATAAAAGCAATTATTTGTTACCAACATATATACCTATATATATAATTTTGAAGCAAGTAAGGGTTATTTAATTACAAAAAGATCCCTCATATAATAGATATTTAATAATAATGACCAACAACATTATAATATCTTATAAAAAAATAACAGGACAACATAATATCACAATTTCAGTAGACTTTAAAATGGTTTTTAATTTTTCTTTTCTTTTTTTTCTTTTTTCTTTTTTTTTTTCTGTTTTAGCAGCTGCAATGTCAGTAATTTTTAAAAGTCATTTCATAGTTTTTAATGATTGGGATCCCAAAGCAGAAAATAAACAAAGGTCGGTCAGTTAGTTACTTTAACAGGATTTTTTAAACAAAATTTTTTTTATGTTACTCAAAACAATTTTACGTTAGTCAGGATAAAATAGGTTCAAACAGAAAATTTCCAAAAAGAAATTCATATTGGACGAGCGACTTGATGCATTGAATGCTGGTGTATGCACATGCACAAGATGAACTGATAAAATTAAGGTAAATTATATGCTGGACTTCCCTCACATTCTGGAGTTTACCAGAAAGGTCTTGCCATTGCCAAAGTTAAAAAATGGTCACGTATCAGCCAAAAGGCCCCAACAGGAGCAGCTACATGGTCATGGACATGCCTCACCAAGGCATCAATAAGCCCCAACCGGGAGACCGCTAACACACAAACAAAACCAGAAAATTAGAATCCCAGGGCAAGATATTAATTTACAAGATCGGGGTATAAAAGAAAAAATAAAAGGAACTTACCAAATGTGGTAAAGTCGGACAATTAGTCCCTAATTAATTGATGAGAAAAGGAGATGATCTAAAAAGCAAGCTATGCTATTTTTAGTCTCAAGGAAGAAGAAAGGGTGCATTCTGAAAGTAACAGTGAAGCCACATATATAAAGTTGCTTGATGCAACACCAGAAATAACAAAAATATTCTCAGACTATACAATAATAATGATTAATTAAACAGAACCGAATGGAAAATTACAGAAAAGCAAAATAACATTTTCCACAACAACATTTAACAGAATTATTTTGGTTTCAAGTGAAATTATTTTAAAAACTTTTAAACTGATTAGATTACACTCGGAGCTGGTCATCTATAAATATTGAAATTATAATTTGATTCAAATATTCAAATATTACTGGTTAAATATAGAGAATTGCCTAAAGGGTGACCATGACTTAATTAAGCGTGATCATAAATGACAATACATAAATAAATGAAATAGTTGCTAAAAAAAATGGCTTTGCCATAAAAAAAATTAATTCTCAGGAAGACAAAAAATAACAAAGAAAAATTTACGAGTGTCTAAAATGGCACAGTTCTCCTAGGCACTTTACAAGAGTCTCTACATTGATTGTTTAAGATGCGACAGCATACCTAATGAGTTATAAAATATATAATAAGCTAATGCAAAAAAATCTTGTGGGGACTATTAACATTTCAAAAGGGTATACCATTGTAGAAAGGAAAAGCTGAATGATTTAGAAACCAAAAATACATTTTTGAATGAAAGGGTAAGAACTGTATACCAGTGAAGAAAATGAGAAAAACCTATTTATTTAATGAAGATAGTCTGACATAACAAGTGCATCAGAACACATCAAACCAAAATGGATTGAAATTAATCTCATAAAATAGAAAAAAAAGTAAAAATGGCAAAATTTGAAATTCAGTCCTGATAGTAATTCACTTCTAACTGTAATATGATCAGAGCGTGTTGATCACTAGGCACTTATTAAAATGACACGGTAAAACTGCTAGTTTTCTTTATCGATGAATGCCTTGCCTTGATGTGTTAATATACATTGATGATGTTTTATCAATCATATCCAGTACCTGTAATGGCCTGGTAAATTGGGCTGAAGATATACGATTCAAGGCATATATTTCTTCTGTTGCAATTAAACTACGCCGTTTGCATTTCTCTGACTTTACCATTCACAAGTGCTTTGTTTTTTTACACATGTGTTTGTAAGATTGTGTTTGAAAATTCATTGTTTGATGCTCTGGTGTATATTAACCAGATCCACCATGTTCAAATATTCATTGATTGATGCTCTGGTGCACGTCAACCATATCCACTGAAATTTCAGGCCGATTGAACCAGTGGATATCTTGATTCAACCAAACTCAATCATTAGTTTCTGAACGTCTGCTGTACACCAGTTGATACATTGATAAATTTACGAAAAACACAGCTGGAAACAGTTGACTGTAAATGCCAGGAAAACAAACAGACAACATCTAGGTGAAATAAATATTCATTCTGACTTGTACAGAAGAGTAGTCAGAGATTTTCTTTAATACAGAAAATAAGTACCAACATTCCCTAAGCTTCTCGTTGCTCAAAGAGAAAGAGTGCGTGAGTTAGTGAGTGAGTGGAATTATTGGGGCGCTCGATGGCAAGGTCATTAACACCCACAATAACGTTACATTCAAAAAATGGAAAAACCTTTACAGGAGGTAAAAAGGTAAATTAAGTCAAAAACAGAGCAAAAACCTCCACAGGAGGTGGAAAGGCAAAAGAAGTCAAAAAGAGATTAACAACCTCCACAGGAGGTGAACAGGTACGTTAAGTCAAAAACAGATAAGAAACCTTCACAGGAGGCAAAAATGAAAACAGGTAAAAACAGATTAGGGTCATTCCATATGAAAACATAAAATTAAAAAAAAAAAATTGAAGCTGCACTATTTTTGATTTTGATAAAAATTTGTTTTTAAGTTACCCTATACTCAAGGTGAAAGAAAAACAATAATTTAGATTTCTACCTATAACAAGTGGATGATAGCAGTCATTTTTCATATACAATACGAGCTAATTTCCCAACTTTCGGAGGTTTACACAACTATCTGTAACTTTTGTAATAAGTCACCTATTGTGGAGATGTTAGTGTTATTTAAAAGCTTGTATAAGATACTATTATACTGTATATTTATATTATAAAATAAATTTTGTATTTTCAAGATGGTGGCAATCTGCTTTCAGCATTCAGATGACTGTTTACCCCACTTTATACCCCACCCTGCTTCACCACAGTTGTATTTAGAGTTCTGACCTTTTGTGTGCTTAGTGTCTACATGTAGAACAGTGTGCAAAATCAAAGTTATGGACATATAAAATAAATTGTTACATTTTGAGTTCTCCCCAGTTCCTCCAGTTAACTTAGACAATAAAAACTTTGCATTGTAGTAAAGTTCATTGGTTCAACTGGACAAAATTATAGTGTTTGAAATAAATAAAATAAAGGAAAATTATGATGTCTTAACCATGAGGTTAGGTCACTGCTCTAAATACCACATTGTTATAAATTTAAAGGATCAGAAACCAATTGAATCTATGCTGTACAGTATGGCGCTCTTAAAATTCAGATTTTTAAGCAAGTTATACGTGAAATGCAGGAACAAAGAATGGTAGAGAAGTCTCACAGTTCAAACGCAAGTCTACCCTCTTTACTTCTCAAGTAAAATCATAATAAACACCACATTATCTGTAATCATAAGAAAATTAATCTGAAATAATACTTAGAAACCCACCCAGTGCCAGTCATTGAAAAAGTTTTAGAACATTTGAATAAAGCTAAATATTTTATTATTTTGGATCTAAACTTTGCTTTTATACAATACTAGCTGACCCGGCAAACGTTGTTTTGCTGTGTCACTCGGAGACACCTGGTGGGAATAAATTGTAACCTAGATCGATAAATGATCGATGATAATTGATCAGTTATCGACCTAGGGTAAAATTTATTAAATTACTAATATCGCTATAAAAAAATAAGGGTTGGTGGTAGAAGGGTGAAAATTTAGGAGGGTATGTATTTTTTGATGCCACATCATAAAAAAATAAAAAATAAAAATTTTGTTCAAACAATAAAAAAAAATTGTTTGGGGGTGGCCACCCTTATTACTTAGGGGTGTAAAAAATAGATATAAATCTATTTTCAGACCTACCGAGTATACATAAAAAATTTCATAAAAATCGGTCCAGCCGTTTCGGAGGAGTTCAGTGACTAACACTGTGACGGGAGAATTTTATATATTAGATTGTTATGCGCTTGCTGCTTTGCATCACTAGTGAGAGCAGAAATGTGTGAAGATCACGCATGTAACCCAGGAGCGGGTGACGAAGACAAAGACCAACTTACACAGGTTTGCAGCTGCACGTGGCACTGTGATAATCCTTTTGTGGCTCGCACGTTTCTGTCCTTCAGCAGATTGAATTTCTGCACTTATCTGAATAACTTTCTTGTTAATAACCTAGTCTCTTTCAGCATAGCTCAGGATGCGGCAAACCTTCCACATCCAGGATAGTATAAAAGAGCACGGGCCTCAGAATTGGCAGTTTTATGAACATTGGGAGTTTAAGTGGTTGTGCGGCCTTAAGCGATAGACGACAAGCCAGAAGAGCAACAAGTGGCACCGGAAGTGGCCAGCGGGAGGAAAATCTGCGACTGCGAGCATCATAATAGTGAAGAGTGCGACTGGCAGGCTGAACTATTGGACTGGATGCATGAGAAAAGACATTTCAAATGATGGCAACAGACAGACTGAACATGTGTTAATGAGTGCGAGTTAATTGACTATAACCAGACAGACACATTGAGAAGGACTTTAATTAGAGTTGAGACAGACATTAAATACTGCACTCATTGAGAAATAAAAAGAGTAATAGTGGAGTTAGATAGATTTATGCTGTTAATAATAGCTGGGTGAATAAATTAAAAATAAAATTTAGTTCCTTTATTTTTATTAAGACCTCCATCCCTCACGAACTTGGATATGCCCCTCAGGCATCTTGTAACAATATGAATTGCATCCACAGTCGAGAGAACCTTTGACCATATACACTGAAGAGCTAAAAAAACTGGTATACCTGCCTAATATCGTGTAGGGCCCCCGCGAACACGCAGAAGTGCCGAAAGACGACGTGGCATGGACTCGACTAATGTCTGGAGGTATGCAGGAGGCATTTCACACCAAATCAGGTATCAACTACAAAAATAAACGTAACTGGTATTATTTGTGAATTATAGTATTTGATACATACCAATTAATTAATTCTACAAAAACTTCATAAGTGACACAAACAAAGAAAACAGTTAAACGGAAATAAAAATGTCCTCATCCATTTCTTTTATTAAAGCGACATGCATGAAAGTATGTATTTATTACTATATCAACGAACACATACAGAATAAAATCAATTTTCAGACTTTGATGCTATTCCCCACCTGTGGGATACAGGGTGGTTCATAGGGTCTGATTTATATCTCTGGCGCAGACTATGGGCGCTGTGGATGTTGAATAGGGGTAGTAAAAAAATAAGTGTAGTCACTTGGTGTTTCAATTGACTGACACTCGCGTTCTGATCCGACTGATCCCCTCCTTGCCCTGCAAGTCGGGTTTTAAACTCTCTTGACGTCCCCCTTAGAACTTTACACGTGTCTTCACTCGTTTGGGGAGGGGGAGGGGGTTCACCTGTGCCTCTACAGCCAAACACTGTCAGCTCTTCTTACTCTTCTAACTAAAGGTGCGTTGGCGCCAATCTAGCTTACTTCTGCATTTTCGCGGAATGTGTTCATGTTCTGCAGTTTACTAGGGGGGGGGAGGCTCGTGGCACAACTGCCAAGCTCCATCAGACCTTTTCTTGTGTATCTTGGGTGGGTCGGCGATATTCTAGCTGCTGCCCTCCTTGTCACGTGTCTTAATTCCCTTGTTGGCAAAAATTGCTAGCCTACCTCGACATGACCTCGGTACACGTTTATGGCTTGTACGTCCTCTCGGGTCAACCTGACCTGGCCGCACGTGTCCCGTGGTGCGTGTCAACTTTAGGCGCTCGCGGGGGGTAAGATGGTGGGGAGGTGTAAGCGATGCTTCTACTTACAATATGCGTTACGCGTCAACTTGATAAAGGTCCACAATGTCTTCTGATACTGCGGAATTCTGTGATAAATTTTAAGGTGACTGAACAATGAATAGAACCCGTGGTGTCTGACTGTGAAGCGACTCTTTGGGTGAGTTTGGAGATGTTGCACACCAGTGGGTACTAGGTGATATATCACCAGAAGCTGTAAACATGCTGTTATCGTTCCTGTGAAGATGAGCATGTTGTAGGTTTGAAGGAGTTTGATATTTGTTAATTGAGAAAGAACTCATTGGCTGGTAGTGTGTTTTTTGTGGGAGAGAGTTCGAAGCAGAAGACTGTAATTGACTATTATCGAATCGTTTAATTTTTGTTTTTATAAGGTTCAAGACGCCCATTTAAAATTCAAGCGTTTCACCTTCGTCAAAGTTTAGAAGTGATGGTACAATACCCTGGAAGAAAGAGAGATGAATATTTTATTCTTTGTTTTCTTCTTCAAACTCCTTCAGAATTTATATTTCTAAGTCATCTACCTTTCTTTTTTGTTTACTTCCTGCCTTTTTTGCTGCAGAGCTGTGACAGATTGTGCATTATGCCTTGTCTATAAATTAGCGGTGTCGTCGTAGGCTCCCATTATCAAGTCTTCCAGAGACATGCTGGACACAGTTTCTCTTCTTTCAACAATTTTGTTTAAGAATTAAATTTCTTAATGGAATATGTATTTTCTTTTTGGTGGGGAGGGAGGGAGAGAGAGATAGAGACACATACAAAAAAGAGGAGGCAGGAGGGAGAAAGAAAAGAAAGGGAGCGAGCAAGCTTGCTTGGTGCTGGGCGACTGTGGTTGCAGGCGGGAAGGGGGAAGGGGGTAGGGGTGGTGGTGGCGGTGGTGGAAAGGAAGGACGCCAAGCAAGAGGGTGAAAGAAAAAAGAGAAAGGAAGCACGCAAGTTGGATGGTGGCTGGAGGTGATACAAAGCAGAACAGTCGAGGACAGGCAGGCTAAAGTATGGTGCGACCCATACGCTTTTAAACACGAGTGATGAGCTATTAATTTCTTATTATTATTTGACTTCCTTAGAAACTAAGTTAAAACATTAGAGTGTATTGTTCGTTGACAAATTTCGGAACATGGTTTAGGGGGAGAAATTTTTATGCCAATATCTCGTAAATAAGCTGCACCCCACTTATTGTCATTTCTTTTGTAAAAATGTGCGGCCTATACATGCCGAAATATGGTACTTTGTGAACTAGGTCTATAATACGTCAGCCCCGCTCTTGTAAATGTATGTTGTGCCGACGTGCCATGCAGTAAGGGAAAAACTGTCAACGGAATTTACTATACTTCGGGAAGTTTTATCAGATGCATGCCAACAAAAACAGTAACATGATATCCAGATCTTGCTTACTCACGCAGCCACGTGCACGAAGAGATAAGAACCCCCCCCCTAGAAGGTTGAGAATGAAGGTCATTAATGCAGCGCCGGGAGTTTCATAAACAGTACGTAGTGTTTTTTTTTTAATGGTTTTGTAACTTTAAGGATAAAACTAATAATTTAGACTCATTGATTTCTTAAGTTAAAATTATGTGCCACATATACATGAGTTCAGACTAAAAATGTGTTATTTTTCACACCATCCCACTCTCATTTCCCATAACCGGAATTTTCCCACAACCGGAATAGCCCTTCCCCCGACAATTCCGGTTGAGGGGTGCTCTACTGTACTTAAAGAGTTATTACGATTATAATTAATTTCTTTTAAAAAGATTTGAAATGGATCTGATGGAAGAGATGGACATTAACATTTTCATGTGGTAACGTGTGTGCGTGTGTGGGGGCTCTCTAGGTGTTTACTAAGGAAGCTATAAAAGGCAACTGGTCATCGTCACAAACTAGTATAGATGACTTTCAGTGGAATACAAAAAATTATTGGATCACTAATAATTAATTAATATAATAAATAAAAAAGTGTAATATTGCTGATATAATTAGCTATATTATTTTTATGCTGTGCCTTTTACTACAAACTCAATGAACAGTAGAAAAGTTCCATTGAACTCAAATCTTGCACTATTTGCACAGAAAATTTTATTCTACCTACCAATACTTTTTCCTCATTATAAATGTGACAGTCGAGAACCTGTATAATATGATACTTCAGTATATATTTAATTTGTTTTGAACAAATAATACCATGGAAATTGCTTTATACTGCATGTGCAACAATCCTCATGTGTTTGTAACATGTTGACACAATTCCATGTCAATTGGTTGAACTGTTAAATTTTTAAGTGCTGGATAGAGAGTATTTTTAGCTTCCACAAATAGTTTATTTGGGGGAAAATTGGGCTATGCATTAAATATGTAAATGCGATTTCATGAAATACACAATATTCAGCTAGGTATTTTTTTCCGAGCAGTCTGATGAAATTATGTACATATTGATGCAAGCATTAAACATTCATAAGCAAAAATTGATTTTCTCATATGAAAAGCCAAATTTGTGTAGCATTAGGTACTGTAAAAACAATGTATCTGGATTGATTTAAATTATATCCAGTGATAAATATCACAGTGCAACTATGTTTTGAAAACATCAATGCCCACAAAACTAATCACATTGAAAGAGAAAACTGTACGAGCTGTGAAATTTCTTGTTATAGACATACATTTCTACTAACCACGTGCCAAACAAATCATATTTCCTATGGCACAGCTGACACTCAAACCGTGTTCCTACAATATACCACGTAAAGGATATATTGTCCATCGTATTTGTACAGACTTGTAAATGGAAAAGATATTCTGAGTTAAATAAAATTGAATTGAAAGAAACAATCTTTCATTTCTGTAATTTCAACAAAAATGGGCAAACACTATAACCTACAACAATCTTAACTGTAGTTGTAATAGGCTCACTGAAATTATGCTCTTGAACAAAATTTTTATATAGAAAATGAAACAGGGCAGAAGGAAGGGGCGTTTGTGTAAATATATCAAAGCAGATACACCTAGTCAATATATGTCGAGGTGAACACACTTGAATATTTATTAATATACGAATTCTTCAATATACTTGCTTACTTTGATTCCTTAACACTGAACCTTAACACTTAGGACTGAATATACATTTAGACAGCATTTACAGGAACATCCCTCTGACAGGCGGGTTGGTGTCCATTTTTTTAATGGTTGCCATTGATTACCATATTGGTAATCAAATCTTTCACACATCTAAAATGGCTTAACATCAATTAAGTTGAAATATGTTGGATGTTTTGTTTATTACCAACATAATTTATGGATTTCTAAGCAAAGGTTTGAGATTACAATAATATTACTCTGTGAAATCTTAGCAGTTACACATGAGACAAGGTGTAATCATTACAAAACACTACAGACTTGCTAACAAAACCAAATAACTATAAAAATTGAACATTAAATGTAAAGTTTAGTTGGCATAAAAAAATAAAATTGTATAAAAGTAATAAAACTACATACAAAAACTCTATTTTACGAAAATATATTCTAAAAATCTAATCAAACTGTGCCAAGAAATGTATATTTCATGAAATGTTATCCTTACTCACTGACACTAACATAAATCAAGTCAGCAGCTGCCAGTCAAGAAGCTTGTCTTGAATGTAAAAAATAATTTTGTTTAAAACAGTGTTTATATGTTAGATTTATTAGGTGCACAATCTGTCAACATAAACACTGCCCAATTTTTTAGAACACCGAAGGCATGAAGGAGTGCTACAATTTACACATTTGTATGACAAGCTTGTCGTTTTCTGTGTGAATAATTGACTTGAACTAGCTTTGTCAATGCCCAGTGCCTCAGAAATGAAAGCTCTCAAGTTGCTTGTTAAATTAGAATTACGGATATTCAGTCTTGCCTGGAGATGATCATTGATCATTGACAGTGCCAGTTGGTGCATAAAGTCGAACCTTCCCAAATCTTTGGATGTGTTATAAATACTGTGTGTGTTACAACAGTTTACAGTAATGAGGTGATAAATATTTGCCAGAGGCCATGTTCTGGTTCTTTGGTTGGCACAACAGTTGCTAAATTTCATGTCCAAAATGTCAACTTCAGCCTTCATTGCATTGTAAAGAGAAATTATTTCTGGCTTACCATTTACTGAGTCTGTGTCCTTTTGGTGGTGCATAGATGATAAAAACGATTACAGCTTTAGCCTTTTTTGAGATGAATGAGACCAGTGTCAGTTTTTTGGGGAATCCATCAAATGATGAGTTGACTGACCTGTCCTTCCGTGGGAGAAACTGGAGGAATCTGAGATTTATTTCCTCTCAGCATTCCAATGATTATAAAACATTCTTTACAGCCACTCTGCAGCTACAATTAATGTGAACCAGTTATCACATGTTATTTTTCTGCGATTGTCCTTCAGATATTGCGCAAGACGAATGAATGCTTGAGTAGGTTTCTGGAATTTTATTTCAGTTTTAGTAATGGTCTGTCCATCGCTACCCTTGCCTGTGTAGATGTAAGTAATAGTGATAACTGTTTTCGGAATCTGTGATGCAAACCAACTTCAAAACATATTTAGCTGGCTTTTTTGCATATTCATTTGGAAACAGCATCGCCGCCTGAAAGGCACTAATGTCTCAAAAGCAGCAATAGCATGATGAGTATTAAAACTTGTTTATAGGCATTTATAGGCTGCGAAGGTTTAAAATACAGCTATTATTTTTAAAAAAGGTGTTGAAATACATTCAAAGAGAATGTGGTAACTGAATCAATATAAACTAAAGCCGTGCTCTCGGGCTCTTGGACTGACCAAATTTTGATACATTTTGCAGAATATTTTATTTAATAAAAGTTTCAAATATTAAGTATTATTTGATTAAAAATCATTGCTATTTTCCTTTAACAATATAATATTACTTGGTTATAGCTCAATTTTGTTGCCAGAGATAATTATTTGCAGGTTTTTAGCGTCGCACGCATCGCCTCAGTGATCTACTGCGGCAGAGCACAGCTGCCGCTCCTCCAACGAGTCCCTCGTGCTGGCCAGAGCCACAAAGAAATACGGGAATGCCACCCTTATCTGTGCCTCCTCCATGCTCCCTCAGTGTCTGCACGGGACAGGAAACTCAACAGCACTGCGAGCTCGGTTCGCGTGGCCGAAAAAGTTTAAACTAAACTCGTTATCACTTGAAAAGTATCTACTCAAATAATTTCAAAATTTTACTGGCAAATCACTGATATTTTCTAACCATGACACAATCATTACCTTTTCTTTACTGAATATATTTTATACATAAAAATGGTAAAACAATGGTCTGTTTTGATTATTTTTCTGGACATGCAAAGGAAAAAAGTAGCAAGCGAGAGACTTTTTTGTTTTACGAGATATATGGGTGATATGCATATAAAATGAAAAACAAACACCAGAGTTTGTTTATATGTCCCCCTTAAACCATTACCTCTCGTGTTCCGTACATGAGAGCGGCAGCTACACACTTTCTGCTTTCTGTTATCTTCATTACACTTCTCTAATATTGTATCTGTATAGAGTTAAAATAACATTGCTAATTATTAGTTAACAGATATTTACTCTATAGCATATATTATTATTAAAAGCAAGAACCATAAAGAAGACAGAGTACCTAAGTATATTTCGTTATGGCAATACACAAGTTACTTTCGATTCCAAATTACACTTGACTCACCCAATCACATCCACAATTCACAGTTTACAAAGTTTGGATATGTTATAATTAGTGATAATTGTTGTCATTTTACAAACAGTTATACTATGCATCCACTTATTCCTCATTAAATCTTGCACATAAAATATATTTCACGCAGATGTTTTCTAGATTTTAAATATTTTAATCCATTACTGATTGTAACAACAATGCTATCCATTTGCATTTAATGAGTTATGAAATAAATATGTGTACTATGTTTTTGCATCTATCCATGACTTTCATCCATTCAAACCGGGCATCCACAATTGTTTATATAACAAACAGGAAAGTTATTTTTGGCTGATTCTGTACACTGACGAGGCTCAGTACCCAAGGATCTTCTGTGTGCATAAATGATTCATAAACTGTGTGGCGTGCTACTAGTCTAGGTTGTAATAATGTTTCATATTGCTATAGCCGAAAACAAAGCCTAAAGTTCATTGGTTGTGATAACTAAACAAGTCCCTTGTAGACTACAGCATTCATTAGATATTATTTGTTTATAACACCTGAAACGGTGAATTTATGTGGGTGTTAAAAGTTTCCACTTCTGTTACATAAACTGAAAAACTCTTCTTAATTTTTTTGTACAACCCCAACAAATTCAGCATGTACTGATATCGCTACCAGACTTAGGTTCCGAAATATCAAACCCAAACTGTAGCTTATGTTCTAGAATGAAATGAATGTCTATAATTAGTGGAGCTCTTGCTTAGTATTTAATTATCAGTACAGTGCTTGTAGTTTTATATTATTTACTTTTAAGATACATGACTACCGCACTTCGTAAAAAAACATTCAATGGAAAGTAGCTTTTATAATATGTTAAACCACTAGGTTTACTCGTAGAATAATAGTATAGAGTTAATAACACTAAAATATACAGATTATAATGAACAAATCCATAGAATTACATAACTACCAGTAAATTAATTATTAATTGATTACTGCTGCTATGTGTCTTGAGAAAAGGCCAAAGAGTATTGCCAAGGTTGCAAATTTTTTTTTCTATAGCTCTTAGAAATATTGATTAAAAATAATGCTCTACTTCTGGTTTGTATTTACAATTCACTTATTTCCATTGCATATAAATCAACGAACTTCTATTATCCTGCATACATACTCTTCAGTGTGGCATAAGTTCTGATAATTTTCTGTTCTACTACATCTTCAATGTTTAAACAACTATTGAATTTGATGGCAAAGTATGAAAATTGCTTTTATCAGTGCTGACTTCTGACACATACATTTAGTTCCAAAAACGTTTTCCAGTTTCTCATAAACCAGTCAGTTTTTAGAATGACACCAGACTTTATCAGATTGCAACTAAATAAAGGATGAATATTGTAACAAACATGTTATGGGCAAAAATGTGTCGCTAGGTAGTTTTTTCTTAGAATACCAACTTGGAATAGTAGTCAATTTGCAAAATGAAACCAGTTATATTGATCAGATACGCAATAGAAAAATATTGTTTTTGTAAAAGTAAAACTATCAGATGTACCGTAAAGTTTTAGAGATTAATTTGGGGCTGATAAGTGTGTTTTACTAAGAAGACAGCTGGATGTGCAAAACTTTTTCACAAAATATACGTCGATGACTATATTGTAGCCCAATAAATGTCATATTTCTGTGGTAGGAACGGGTAGGGGGAAAGATCTCTACTTACCCACACGCTGGAAAAAATGTTCGANACATCTACATCAATAGCACAGGGCTTGTTTCAACTGCCAGCTGCTACTGAACTAAAGTTGCTTGTTTATAAACTTTTGGTTACATTTAATAGTCTATTTTGTAATCTGTGTTAAAAAATGGCTCTGAATATTTAATCAGTTTCTTGCATAAATTTTGTATTGAACAACTTTTGCTTCAAAATCAAACACTGACAAGGCAGAACTGTATAATTAACCAATTAAGTTTATTTAATGCTATTTTAAAAACATCGATTGAGAAAACCAATTTTTCCACTGTCACAAAAGTAACAAAATATTGACTAACATCACACAACTAACAGTGCAGGAAAGTAAAAGAAAAATTTACTCTTTGTTTTAGTAATCACCATGTACATGCAGGCACTGCTGGTACCTCCAAAACCAGTCCCATGTAACTACACAGTCCTTGGTTACTTTAAAAATATTGTAGAATTAAAGTTATGCAGCTTTAATAATAAAAAATTATGTACTGGTTGTCTCCACCTCTGGAAATGTCAATCATCCCTTTCATTGATAAATTTTACATTTTAATTTTTAAATGTGAAAATGACAAAGTTATATTATAAAGAAAATAATATATTTTTTCCTTATTTTTAAATGAAATAATACATACCATAGTTTTCTACTGTTTGCAAAACATTCATATAGGCTCTGACACTTGCAAACAGTTCTGATGGCTTAGCTATTTCACTTGTATCTTTGGTATACATAACCATTCCACCTAGTGCCTGAGCAAACTGATTTTCTAAATGTTGCGTGAGATATTCTCGAGGAGCAAATGTGTATTCCCAAACACTAATAGTCGAACAGTAGTTGATAGCAAAACACAGTTCCGTAAGGGCCATGTGCAGTTTGTCCATTCTGAAACGGAAAAAAGGGACAAAAATTAACACCACAGTAATTTTTGTTTACAATTACATTCTTAATTGAAATATTTTTAAAATTTAAGGCACAAGAATTATTAAAATTTGAGAGTATAACACTGCTAACAAAACCAAAAATATTAACTTTAAATTATTTTTATGAACAGCTATAACATTTTATGTTAAATCATCATTTCAGTTTAAGCTGCAATTTGTTGCCTTGTTTTTTTAAAATAAGTTTCCCATCCATTTGCTATGATGTTTTACACTGTCTTTTTTCATGCAACTGATAGGTACTGTTGTGTGAGGTACCATTGTTTTTCAGCCATGATCGTCATTATAGGCTGTTCACAGTAAACTGAGTACTTCTGAAAGCCCTGCTTAGGATCTACTTATATGAACATTGTGTATTCTTCCACCATTTGTAAAATTAACAATGCCATGGGTCTGATCACTTTCTTTATGTGCCAGTCAAGTGTAACAGTGAAATAATTAGAAAAGTACATTTTTCACAGATATGCTCATTCTTTTACTTTTAGCATAACATAAATCAAGTTAAATAATTTAAGTTTTTACAAATATTTACCTAACACTTTTAATTCAATGTTAAGACATGGAACTACTCTCCCTCCATCATTACCAACTTTACTGGGCACATGTCACTCAGTGTAACCGTTAAAATATATTCAGGTAGGGACAGTGGCATTTTTCAAAGGTTGATTTCAAAAGTGTTCACTTTATCGTGAACAGCCTTTAAAAATATTTATTCATGAAGGCCGCACAGTAATTTGTCTGACAGTCTTGAAGTTCAGGCCATAAATAGAAAGTACCTGTAATCAAGTAAATACAGCTTTTGCAAAGGTCAATGCCAAGCAGTAATTAACCAGAATTTGCAACATTACCATAGATGTTTTTATATTTATTAACACTATTTTACTTGCTAGATCAGTTAGATGACAACCCTCTTATGCCCGGTTGCACCATTAACAGCCCCGAACCAAGATCCTAAGATCTTGGTTCAAACACGATCTTCAGTTGGATCCGAGTTCCAATGTACAAGTGTTGCACCAACGCAAACTGCCGAATTCCGCTCGTAGATCTCCTGATCTCGGTTCGGAACTAAGATTGAGATGAAACGCTGTTTGTGATTGGCCTCTCATTTCGTGACGTCATGATGCAACTGTTTATTTTAAAGTTTGGAGACAATTTATAAGTTTCTGTGGACATTATCTCTTAAAGACTAGGATTTTTTACTATATAATTTAGTTGAATGCACTGCAAAATTGCCATTTCAGTTGTTCTGTTTGATTGGAAACACTTTGCACACACTTTTTTCGTTATTTTTAATACCAATATTATTGAAGAAGGTAGTGTACATAGAGCTGGATGGTGCAATGTTTTATTTGTTTTAAGTAAAATATTAGTTGTACAAATTTTACTGAATGACATTAAAGTGTATATAATAATGTTTTGAATTCCCAAAAAAAATATTGTACTAAGTGCTATCCGTTGGTGTATTTTCAAACTACATTTGTCGGCTACGCTGCTCTTTTGCGAGTAAAAAATTCAACATGAGATTTAGCTCGAGTGGAAAATCAGGGCAGTTTATGATATTCTGAATGGTTTTTCCAGTTTCCCGTTTTGTTTTATCGGAGGGATAAGCATGAATTTCATTCTCTCTTTACAAAACATAAATACCAACTTTAATTACATAAGTGCATTATATCTTAAGCCTTTGTAAAAGGTCTTAGTTTAAATTTTACAATAGTAAAAAACAACCAAATTCATTTTTAAACAATACAAATATTACAAATTTTATTTTTAGTAAATAAATATATTTAACTGTGCTTTTATCTTTACATAACCTATATTCAACACAGACTTTTATTTTTCTCTATTCACTTTATAAACACTTAAGATGTTTTTTTATGTGCCAAACAGTTCTTAAACATGGAATATTTGAATGTTTATGCCATTTTTGAAACAAATTTGCTTTTCAATATAACTCTGACATTTTTAAATAAAGTACTCATATTTACTTGATCTGAGATCATCCTGCTCAACTGCCAAAATGCATGGTTCAAGGCGAGGTTCAAATTGATCTTAGTTTGGCGTGCCGAATACAATGGTGCAGCAGCCAGTATTTGATCCTAGATCATTGCTGAACCTCAACAGTGCAACGGGGCATTAGTTATATTGCATTGCACAGTTGCTTACTAATACATCTGTATAGTCTGCTAGTACAATTCATGAGCATTTGTTTATACACATTATCATCCATTTATTACACCCCCTTGATTTTAAGTTTTCCAGTATTCTGCGCTTAATTCCTTTGGTTCCACGTAATGCACATACAGCATACATTTTTAAACACTTTCTTGCATTTTCCAACATTTTTTTTTTTCCTTAAGAAATATAAGAACGATGTTAAATATATTTATATATGCTTGTGGACAAAAAAGTTTATAGAAGGAAAATTGGAATTGAAATGAAGTGACAATTAATTTAATTAAACTGTACATGTTTAACGGTCATGTGATTTTATTGCAATGACTACAATCAGATCACGTGGAGAACAGAGTTGGCAGTAGGGGAATAATACTGATTCCATTTCAGTAAGATTTAGGATTCTCTTGGGCCTGGATGCGGCACTGATTTAGCTCTTCGCTGTTGTTACTGGTTCTCGATATCCTGCAGATCAACATGGGGTTACAGTTGATACCTTAGCTGATTGGAAACATGTTTTATCAATGACAGATTGGGGGACCTAGCTGGATATAAGGGTACCTCAACATGTTGCAGACTTTCTATAGACACATGCGCTGTGTGTGCAAGAGCTTTTCTTATTGAAAAACTAGTACTGTCTCAAGAGGGATAACACACGAGGATGCATGATGTCATTGAAATACTGCTGTGATTCAGGGTTCCCTAAATTACTATCAAGAGGTCACCTGAAGTTATACCCTATGTCTTCCTGTACCATGATGCTAGAAGTAATGCTGGTGTGTCTTAACTTCGGCAAGATGTGTCCTCTCCCCTAGCATAATCATGCTTGCACACAATGGTCAACCATGGTAACTAAGAACTGAGATTCATGCTGAGCATGACGTAATGCCACTTATCACCACATGCTTCCCAATTATGGCAAAATTACAAATGTCACCATCTCTGCTCTGGTGTTAAAATAATTATATACAAGGGATAGTTAACACATAGGCTGGCTGCTGCCAGTTTCCTAGACATGGTGCAGGATGACATAGGATGATGTAGAGTGTCCAATAACTATGCCCAGATGTCATGGAGTTATGTAATGCTTGAAACACACTATGGCAATCCTTTCTTTTTGTGGTCTGACCTGGTTGACAGGAGCCTTCACAATGTATGTGGGTGCCCTCAATTATCCACTTATTCCAAAAATGGGTCACTATGACAGAATAACCCATATATGACTGGCAATTGCACAATAATTCCACCTAGCCCTGTGCATGTCCAAAATGCTTTGAAGTATTGGTAATAATGTCTAATTTATATATAAGTCATTCTGTGTGTTTGGTGACCATCTCTCACTGTGTTGACAGTCTGATGCTTTCCACAAGCCTTACAACAATGTTGCTATAATTGTGGCGGAACTGCTAAGTACTCTGGTGAACATTCTAGACATTAAAGATCACTGTAATGCTAATAACTTACACAACCTATGATGATATGCACACGTACCAAATGATAATCAACTTTAACTATTATTTCTTGTTTTATATTTTTTTCAGTCAGTGCATCTACAATTTAAAAGGTTGAAGAACCATATTTAATTTTTACAACATATTTAAAGTGGTATGTGTTGTGCGACTGTATATTTGCACTTTTTTTGTGTGTGTACTTTGCCAAATAGTTCAACATCCTTTTACTGCGTCTGGAAAATTAATTGTGATAGTGAAGTGGAATACATGCAATTCGGTATTGCACATCAGAAGTTAAATGCTACAGATGTCACGTAGAGGGAAAGAGCACAGATGAACAATAATATTCCTGGCCCTATCATATAACTGTCTTGCCTCTTCTCAGTCATGTATGTTGGGGGTTTTTTAGACTGCTCACCTCCTACCAAGGCGAACCGGGTTCAATCGCCGACTGGGTTACTCCCAGATGTCCCAGATGTAAGTGGAAATTGTGCCGGACGATGTGACTGGTCGGTGTGTTTTCTCAGGGATCTCCCATTTACTCGTCCTTTTATTCTGGCACTGCTCCATTCCCACTTAATTTCACCCTCATCTGCTCTCAAGGAATCAATGTTAAGAGCTGCCCCAACCTATCAACTCTCTCAACTCTTGTAAGTCCATTTTCCTTCATCGTTTTCTCCTGCAAGGGAGCTGTTTATTCCAACAGTCCCAACTTGCTGCTATTTCCCTGAAGTTCCGAAACTTTTCAATATGCACACAGCAAAATTCCATTGTTAGTAGTGATTACTATGACAGAAAATATTCCACTGTGCTAGTGCAATGTCAATGGGGTTTTCAGAAACAATACAACACAAGAATATTCAAAATTTAATTTTGTTACTAGAACGAAATGACTCATATCCTGAAAGTCAGTCTTTGTTTCATATGTATTCCAAGCACTTGCTATATATTGATACAATTATTTCAAAGAGTAAAAAACCAATTTAACTTACAATGAATGCTTGTGTGTATTTTTATGTCAATTGAAGCACATGATACATATATATCATTGAGTCTAAAAAACGCATAATGTACTCTCTGCTTCATATAAGTTGGCAAGATTTTGACAGATCTGTGAAAATCAGATCCACCAACTCCGTAGCAGTAAAAAAACTTTTACCATCATTGTCAAAGCATTGTATCACCTGACTGGTTACTTCATTGTGTACACTTTAATGTTGGTATCATAAGAAAGAAAATAGTTCTTTTGAAATAAATTATTTATTTAAATTTCAAACATAAAGTTCTATACTTTTTTCACTAAAAGTAATTATTTTGTTTTTATAAACAGTATTGGGCATGAATGCCGAAGATCTACAAAATTGAAATACATATTAATTTTATGTCCTAAGGTGTGTGCATACACGGCTTGGTGAAGACTTTTCGATCTCAGACACACCATTGTGCCTTTGCACGTGCTTTTTCTGCGATCTTGACTCTCTATCATATTGCTTTTAGTGTTTTATAGTTTCAAACTTTATTTAAGATAATTCTAATATATACTTAATTGATATTATAGTACTTTTTTATTTGTAGTATAATTTCAATGTAACATTTTGGCATGTCTGTTCAGTCACCTCCAACTTCTTTAGCCTTTTGTATTCTGCCTTTGTTTTTTGTTGCATTTTTTTCAGCATTAAGCTTTTGAATTAGCCCGTATTAACTAAGGTGTTTTGCATGTATGAGTTTTTTTTATAGGTTAACTTTAATCATTTATTTATATCCTTTGCCCATATACGCCTACTCCTTGGATTAGTTATAACATCTCTGCATACTCTTCTCGGTTTTTTATTTGTACATTAATTGTGGAATAACCTCATTTTAAGTAGATTTATTTTATACCTTTACCATAATCTGTAGTCTTAATTTATATTTCCTTTGTATTGCTAACCTACATATTTGTGTTTTATGAGTTTTTGCTCTATATGGCTTGTAAATATTTTAGATTACATTATGTAATTTATTTCTGATTTACTGTAACTGCACAGTTTCCGTGGCCTGGTTGTAGTAGTTGTATTGTATATGCTTTGTAGTGGATAGTGTCTTTAAAGTTTCTAGCTTTCAGTCTTCCTAAATTTGGTACTTCGGAAATGGACCGATCAAGGATTCCAATTACGAACTGTCAGAGGCAGGCAGATATTATTTGTGTGGCAAAGCAAGTGGGCAAAATGATTCGCACTGGCCAGATGGAAAGGTGTTCAGTTATCAAAAAGACTGCAAAAATTTTGGGGTATCTATGCTTGAACTATCAGCAGGTATGTACAAAGTAACGTTGTGTGTTCATGTAATATACAGGCACCCTTTCAATTTGCTTACATAGTTTTGTAATTTGCAGTCATATGCTAAAACACAAACAATTAACCTTAGGTTACCTTGTTTAAGATGTGACCAGACTTTATACAGCATAACAATATTCTAGTAGCTTATAAAACTTTTAATTGCGATGTAGAATCAACATTCACATGTTTAGCTTTTTGTTAATTATGATAAGACTAATAACAGTGTTTAGAGATTATGGCATACAATCATATCTGTCATCAACATGCAATTAATTTTTCGTTCATTATTTTTTTTTTATCTCTATTCAGTGATATAGAACATGTCAAATGTATAGTACATATAAAACAAGGCAAGACACCACATCAAAACAAAAAAATATAGACAAAAATTAGAACAGATATGTAAGTAAAAAAATAATAAAATAAATATCACAATCAGTTACATTACAAACAGGTCTAATTCATAACTGTTGCATCAACAACCTTGTTTGAAAAAAATCATTAACTCTACAATAGTAGTGGTCACGTAAGAAGTTGAATAAACAGTAATTATATAGAATAGGAGCTTTTCCAGAAATAACAAATTTTCCTGGAAAATTGTATATATCGAAATTACTAATAACACAGAACATGAATTTACTACGGGCATTACGATATATTCTCATTAAATACTACCAAATGTGATAGTGGGGAGGGCTATGAAGATGAGGGGAAATTGTGTTGTTAAAACACATAAAATTTATGTAAATTGCATGTTATTTGGGTTTGTTAACCTTGTTAAATGCATAACTCAAGCTAACTTCACGATATGTGATTACAAGAGGTATANNGGGGGGGGGGGGGAGTGGCGACATGAGATAGTATGTTAGAAAAAGTATAATAAGTAACCTTGCGTCAGTTCATACACACCCTGTGATTCATCTATCATGAAGTTAGGTTTAATTTGGTTAGGTCTTCTGCATTTTATATGGTTAACGGTAGCAGTACATAAAACTTTCATTTCCTAATGTCACATGCAACACTACACAGTTCAATTAACTTAACTTCTTTCCACGCAAAAACTAGAGTATAAATGACTTTACTCACCCATGTGATTGGCAAATATAGGTCCTTGATGAATTTTTGCCTATAACACATGTATAGGACACGTTGATGTTTATTCAATTTGTGGAAACTCCACAAACACAATTATTTACGCACAATAATTATATTTTAACACTTCACATGGACATAATTGCAAAGAAACACCCATTACACAATAAATTGGAAAAAATGGCAACGAAACACGCTTAACACTCTTAGATCAAATGCTGTCGCATGGTAAAATTCACATAGTAAACTGAAATTGTGCACTCTCCTAGCATACAACCGTCACGTAAACCTATATTCATGCACATTTGTTTTCTGTGTCTGTGCATGATTGTTCAATTAAATTATTATGGCTATACATGTCTACCGCTTGTAAACAACAACTGTGGACATCTTTTGGTATGATATACAATATGTATATTTTTTCTACTACTAATATATTACGTAGTACATTCTTCCTGTGAATATAGACACAGTAAGCTTTGAAAACTTCATCAGAATTAATTATATTCTGACACTGCTAGATTGCTGTTGTTTATACCTGTACATAACCTTAGTGCGTTGGCAAAAACATACACTGTGAATAACAGAATCCAGAAAATCTGAAGACACCAGGGAAGACCAGAATAAAGAAAATACTGGAAGGCGTCAGAGAAATTGACGATTTTAAATGTGGTCTTATTCGTTGCATCATACACTGAGGTAACAAAAGTCATGGGATAGCAATATGCAAATATACAGATGGCAGTAGTATCGCGTACAAAATGTATAAATGGGCAGTGCATTGGTTGGGCTTTCATTTGTAGTCAAGTGATTCATGTGAAAAGGTTTCTGACGTAATTATGGCCGCACGACGGGAATTAACAGACTTTGAATGCGGAATGGTAGTTGGAGCTAGACGCAAGGGACATTCCATTTCGGAAATGGTTAGGGAATTCAACATTCAGAGATCCACAGTGTCAAGAGTGTGCCGAGAATACNCATTTCGGAAATGGTTAGGGAATTCAACATTCAGAGATCCACAGTGTCAAGAGTGTGCCGAGAATACCTCATTTCCGGCATAACCTCCCACCATGGACAACGCAGTGGCCGACCGCCTGCACTTAATGACCGAGATCAACGACGTGTGCGCAGAATTGTCAGTGTTAACAGACAAGTAACACTGCGTGAAATAACTGCAGGAATCAATGTGCGACGATCGACGGACGTGTCTGTTAGGACAGTGCGGCGAACTTTGGCTGTACTGGGCTATGCGAGCAGAAGACCGACTCGAGTGCCTTTACTAACAGCACGACATCACCTGCAGCACCTCTCCTGGGCTCGTGACCATATCGGTTGGACCCTAGACGACTGGAAAACCGTGGCTTGGTCAGATGAGTCTCGATTTCAGTTGGTAAGAGCTGATGGTAGGGTTCGAATGTGGTGCACACCCCCCGAATCCATGGACCCAAGTTGTCAAAAAGGAACTGTGCAAGCTGGTGGTGGCTCCATAATGGTGTGGGCTGTTTTTACATGGAATGGACTGGGTCCTCTGGTTCAACTGAACCGATCATTGACTGGAAAGGGTTATGTTCAGCTACTTGGAGACCACTTGCAGCCATTCATGGACTTCATGTACCCAAACAACAATGGAATTTTTATGGATGACAATGCGCCATGTCACCGGGCCACAACTGTTCGCGATTTGTTTGAAGAAAATTCTGGACAATTCCAGCGAATTATTTGGTCACCAAGATTGCCCGACATGAATCCCATCGAAAATTTATGGGACATAATCGAGAAGTCAGTTTGTGCACAAACTCCTGCACCGGCAACACTTTTGCAATTATGGACATCTATAGAGGCAGCATAGCTCAATATTTCTGCCGGGGACTTCCAACGACTTGTTGAGTCCATGCCACGTCGAGTTGCTGCATTTCGCGGGGCAAAAGGAGGTCCGACACGATATTATGAGGTATCCCATGACTTTTGTCGCCTTCAGTGTATACCGCATGTATGAAGCAGGTATGTGAAACCAATGATTGTAAAATGTTTTCTCTGATGTTATGACTTACTGTAGGCATATATCATGTAATTTTTCAGTGATGTGCTTGTTTACACCAACATTAAGAATAACTAGCAATTCAAAATAACTTGTATAAGTACATAATTGCTTCCTCGTAGGCTGTTCTGTTTTGTCTGGGATCGTACATACACCACAGTGTAATAAATGCTAAAAAAAAAAAAACACACATTTAATAAATATACTTTTCAAATATCATATATCATTAACTACAGAAAAACATTTGTCACACACAGTGTTTTGTTTGGAAAAAAATTTCTTAGTAGGGGTTAGATTTAGTTGGGTTAAGTTAGTTTGCTAAAAGTACTTTTACAGACATTTGCAACAAAATTTTACCTTAAAGGTGAATGTATAATTAACCTCAAATAGTGTAAGAATCATTGGTTATTCTTTTGCAGCAACTTAGTTTTGTAATCCATGTTTTTGTAGTACACATAACCTGAGCAGTACAGCGATAGATTTATTGGCATATGCTATTACAATTACTGCACTATGCGCATTGGCCAAGTGCTATATGTTTCGGTCCCACAGTGTATTCGCCAAATGCAGTGAATTTCTTTGTTCCAGTAGTAGTTTGCACTCGAAAAGTGCGCACAGAGTACATTTTTTTTTTCTGCAACGCTTCAGTAATTTGAAATACATACCATTAAAAATAATTATATAATTGAGAGTAAGCATGTTACTTGAAATAATTCTATAAAGAACATTATTGAAAAAATTTACATTTAGGGCTTTCAAATTTTCCAGGAATAAATATTTGAAGTTTCCCAAACTGTAACTGAAAAAAAACATTGCTGTACAATTTTTACATATGAAATAATTAGGGTTTTACTATCTAAAAAAAACCAGTATTTTTGTTTATTTAGTTTTATTCAGGGTCATAAATTAAATTTATTTGTTATGTGCTATAATGACATGTATTCTGGTGACAAGTTACTTCTGTTTGAACATGACTAATCAGGTAATCTTGCCCCTAACAATCACGTGACACATGAACTTTTTCAGTTTTCAGTGAACATCGAGTGCAGTCAATTGCA
>NQII01001507.1:610493-645634 GCA_002778355.1 Clitarchus hookeri
AGAGAGAGAGAGAGAGAGAGAGAGAGAGTGAGTGTGTGTGTGCGTGTGTGTGTAAGCATAGTGTGAAAACCATTTCCAGGAGAACATGTGATACTGGATACAATCCTGAAAGACTTAAAGAACAGCGGTGATGTCGGATTCCAGGGGAGTAGGGCTTCTTTGCATCGACTGCTTCTCAGGCTGGGATTCTCGTGGATGAAGACTGATGCTCAGAAGGTGCTTTTGGAAGATCTGAAAATCTCAGGATTGTGAAGGGATTTCCTGAGGAAATATGAAAAGCTGAAGGAAGAAGGATAGATGTTCATGTACTTGGACGAAACATGGTTTTTCTCAAAAGATATGTACTTTTGGTACCAATCAATACATACTTGTGACATAGCCATATTTTTCACCTACATTTTTGGGTTGCAATAGTGGAATATTATAAATTGTACATTAATTATGGCAGAAGCACTATAAGAACTTCTGCAATACTTTGCTAAACAAAGTTACAAAATGACTATGGCTGAGTCAATATTCCACTTTTTCAAATTCCGCTAATATACAGCCTTATAAACAGATATTGCAAATGTTCGAGACTGATACTAATATTAACATTAACTTTAGAGATGATTATTAAATATTAATGAGAACATCTAAGTGCAGTCATGAAACTTAAGTCTTCAAAAACCTGGTCCTTATTTGGGCACATAACTTGAAAACACAAAAAAAAGTTCTGTTGGCTGGTCTACAAACTGTGAATGCTGAAGTTAAATTTGTTCACAACCTGTTAAACGATAATACAATTGTAACATAATAATTAAGTGTACATTATGTGCTTGAGTGATTTTTATATTAACTAACTATGAGCTTGTGACTTTGCCTGCATGTACAACATGAAGTAGCAACTATTTTCCTTTGGCAAAGAATATTTTTGTACACCACATTAGTGGTGCTGCCCTCACATGCTAGGAAACACGTGTTGGTAGGCGAGCTTACTCTGGAGCAGGCCATGTGAGAAGCAGTCCTCTCTGGAGTCTATATATGCCACTGTTATCAATGATCTGTGGACCTCAGCTGTGGTCATAGCAAAACAGGACTTTAGGGGAAATTGCAGTTTCATACATTTGAAAGGATACCCAAATGGAATGACTGTATACATGATATGAAAAGTTATCACACCTCCAGTCCCGCAATCACATTTAGTGAAGACTATGGCTTAGATTACATTCTATGTGAATCCTTTACTTGGAGTCTGGTGCCATGTAGAAGTTTGACAGTTGGTTTCGGAGTAACATTACTGAAGCCCCAGCCTTGAGGAGAAGAATGCGTGTTTGATAATTTTTTTAGAAATTATGTTGCTTTGAAATTTACAGACATGGAGGCAATGCAATACATCACAACAAAAATTTTAGAGCTTTCCATGACTTGGAGATTTTAATAATTACAAAAAATACCTGGGTACATATAGCACTCATATAGAATCTTGCAAGGAAAAGAACATAGCAAGTATTTTACTGATTGCAAAATTTATGAAAATGAACTATGGATGTATTTATAAATCCTGCACAGATTGATAACTTTTTCTGCAATTATAAGGAAAATGGGACTTTTACAAAATTTTTTTTTTCAAAATTACAAACATGGCAATGATATAATACGTATGTTGAATAACATGCCATCAAAAACACCTTCAACCCATTTTCATTCTCTTAAGGGCGTGAATTTCTAAAAACAATGAAAATTTTTTTTTGGCATTTGTATACTTAACCTTTCCAAGTAAATGGCATAATATCTTAACGGGTTAGTGAGCTATTAGGGATTCCTCAAAATTTTTTTTATCTATTTTCATCCACTTAGGGATTGAATTTCAGAAAATCCAGAAATCTGTCAAAGTATTAATATAAGCCATCCGTAAATTTCCTTCCTTCTGCAGCCAGCAATTTGGGTTGTTTAATGATGAGTGACTCATTGCTGGCTGTTCCTAATAGAGCATTTCAGATTTATACAAACAATACATTTCTGGGTAAGAAGGGAAAATATTCATTGTTCTTAGGTGTGTGTGTGATGAGACTGAGTTAGGTATCTGGTATACAGTATTTAGGTTTAGGTGATGTTATTATAGTTTTTTACGATAAAATTAGTATGCAATTGTTACTGGGATAAAAAATATTGGTAGCATACCATAAGTAGAAAATACAGAATGGCCAGATACTTGAATAAGTTATAACATGAGAACAATTCACAAATTGATTGGTAGCAAGATCGAAAGATTATCGTTGCATGTATGATTCAATACATATGAACAAGAATCGCTATAGTGCTCGTTCATGGGCAAAATCACACCTAAAGTATATTTTATTTACATGAACATCTTTAACCAAAAATGTTGGTGATTTGACGAAAGTAAATACTACCTATATATAAGATGGATAAATATTTTTTTGTTGAATGCAATTACATACTAAACATTTGTGTGGTATTTGTGTAAAACTGCTGACTTTACTCATCTTCTGTGCTTCATGGTTAGGTTCTTGAACACTAGCAAATACGCCATTTGTAACTATTGAGCAAGGGTGGTGATCATAGTCGGCTGCTTACATTGCAAAACCAGTTAAGAATACCAAAAATAGTTGCTGTTTTATATCATGTCTGGGAGTTTGAAAGTGAAGGGTAATTGCATTTTATAAACTGACCAAAGTGCAAATACTGCGATGTAAACATTGAGTGGGTGCAAAAAGACACGTGCTTAAATACTGCAGTGCGATATGCACAGTGATTTAGTGATAGTGGAAGACATAAAAAATAAACGTAACTGCATTTGAAGCAAATTGGTGAAATTTTCATATTGCCAAGAAAACAAAAACAATTAGGTTATTGCCATTTCTTTGTAGAAATATTTCAACTATGTAAGGAGTATTTTTATTTTACAATAATAAAATACACTGAACAGCCAAAAAAACTGGTACACCTGCCTAATATCATGTAAGCCCCCCCCCCTCCCCGAGCACACAGAAGTGCCGCAAGACGACGTGGCATGGACTCGACTAATGTCTGAAGGTATGCAGGAGGCAATTCACACCATGAATCCTGCAGGGCAGTCCACAAATCCAATCTGCGCCAATTTGAGAAAGGGTTGCACGTCTGTCACGTTTAATGATTCTCGTCAGTCGTCGTTTGTCCCGTTCTTTTCAATCTTTTTCCGGCCGCAGCGATGTCGAAGTTGTGATGTTTTACCAGATTCCCGATATTCACGGTACACTCGTGAAATGGTCGTACGCAAAAATCCAAATGTTATCGCTACCTCGGAGATGCTATGACCCATCCCTCGTGCGTCAACTATAACACCATGTTCAAACTCACTTAAATCTTGATAACCTGCCATTGTACCAGCAGTAACCGATCTAGCTGCCGACCGCTCCGCGTTATTCTGATTGGTTCCATACCTCTGTTATTTGCATACGCACGCCAATACCAGTTTTTTTGGCTCTTCAGTGTATTTACTAGTTAGTATTTGATAGTTAGGTTATGGTGGATTTGTGTTAAAGTAATATTGAACTGAATGGGATTTAATTACAATATAATCTACAAATGAACAAAATTTGTATGTGAGTGATGTAAAATTTGTGTAAAACTCAAATGCTAGTGAATGTTCTTGGGTTGTTTTAAATGTCTCAACAAACTACAAGATTGATTGCACAAAAATTACTGTGACATGGCAATGTGTGTTACATGACAAATGTGCTTTCGTAAGGTTGTCCTTTCATTCTTATTGTTAAATATATTTTTTGGCGAAATGATAAAATTTTAATGACATAATCAGCTTATTTAATTTAGGTACCTTAAAAGCGCAGCCCTAGTCATGGTCATTCCGGTGACACGTACACTATGATTTACTTTATCATACAGCGTCATTCACCATACTCTACAAATATGACACAGTGTTTAATGAAAAGTATTGTTTTATGAATATGTAGATGATACTTTTTATATTATACATACGTGTACTGTACATGCATTTTGTAATAAGTCTTTGTAAAAATGTGTTGAAGTGCCTCATGTTGTAGCTATATCTTAAATTGCGAAAGCTGCTGAAGCCACCAACAGCCTCTACTTCACTAATTGTGAAAAAGTTGTTCTATCTGTGTAGCAAGAAGATGGGTAACACATGGTGTATTTTCAAATGGTAGGCTTACCATAATCCCTTGAATTTGTAACGTTCGTCAGTTTACACTGCTGAATATTACGTTGCTACAACTAGCTCAAGGTAGAAGACGAGACTCAGTACAATTGAACGCAGACTTATTAAGAAAGAAGTTCCAGAGTATTTGTTATATATGTTTATTTACTCTTTTATCGACACAGTTCACAGACAAATTTCATATGCTGCAGAGTACGAACCTCCCACAGATAAATATTAAAGTACAGCCCAGCACCACAGTCGTTTACAGATTATTAATGTCTCAAAACTTGCATCAAAATAAATATAAAATGCATCAACCTCCCACACCGGCAGAAAAAAGTCTAGTGGCCGATGTGGGGGTTATCCTCACACACGACGCGACCTAGACTAGCATTGTATGATGCTTCTGACGACTACACTGACCTGCCCTCACGGCCGACTGACCCGAAGTAACTGCTTCCGACGACTGACGAAACTGCTCGAAGGACGCCAGACAGACACGTCTTTTGTGCTGCCTATCACCCCCCTTCCTGAGATAAGGGCCTGGCCACGCATGCTCTCAACACGTTATCGACACTGCTCCGCACGAACTAATACTGCGCCGTCAACATAAACGAACCTCTCGTACAACAAAACTTGTACAGCGCAGCCGGAAAAAAGCTAATTAATGCTGACGCTTAACAAAAACTCCAACTTTCGAAACGAAACGGTAAACAGACTCCTGATAAACGTAAACAGCAGACGTCCGCTCGATAATCTACAATAGCACACGTCTGCTCGATAAACTATCACGGGAAACGAGCCACCACGGCTTTAAACCTTAAACCCGATAAAAATATTACGAAGCTTTCCAAAGCTTCATACACATGAAAGAATTTTACACCCTTGTCCCGAAAAATTAAGAATATTGCATCATTACACATTTTAAATGAGCTACACTTTGAAACAACATATAACTGAACACATTGTACATTGGTATCCCTAACCTTAGTATAAAGAATGTGACAAGATTCTAAAAAAATTTCTTGCATGATGGTTTTGGTTTTTTTGAGTAATGTACAACATGTAATGTTATTTTCTGTTATACACAGGTTTTCCATTCAAGACATAACAGGATGATACACTTACACTTGCAAGTGTCAGAACCTTGACCAGGGAACGAGGTTCACTGTCCTTGATGCAGGCTCGGAGCAAGGATTTGTTAAGGATGCTGGCATTGTCTATGCTCCGGGTAGTAACTTGGGTGACTACCATGGAACAATGAATGGGGAAATGTTTGAGAAGTGGCTGCAGGACCAGCTGCTTCATCGCCTTCAAGAACTATCTGTCATTGTTCTCGACAATGCCTCCTGCTACAGTGTGTATGTGACTTTTTCCAGTTGTACACCTCTTTGTACATGTGCATCATGAAATTTTCAGTTATGCACTTTTTTTTTCATGTTTAATTTATGTACTGCATGTCTGCTGGAAACAAAATACTGTGAGGTACTATAAGACTGTTTTTGGTTAAAAAGTTTAATTGTCACCATGTTAAGCACTATTATCATTAATAAATGCTATCTCTTTCAGTCAGAAAAGTTGCCAACATTGAAATGGATTAAGTTGTAGCTCACATCATGGCTAAAAGAGATGGAAATTCAACACTGACTGATAGCATCATGTCCAGACTTGAAAGAGTTGGCCAAACAGCACAAACCACTCACAGAGTATGTGTAACTTTTCAGTATCTGTACCAAAGGTTTTTCTCTTTATGCTCAATAGAATTACATTCCTCCACTGCCTACTCTTTTTAATCTATTGATATGTCAAGTTTAATACTGGTCACATAACTTCAGCTGTGTACTTGGAAACATGTGCTGTTCAGACTAATAATATCATTGCGTAGACTTTCTAATAGTTATTTTTAGATCGAAAACATGTAGCCCACAAACAGAAAAGACAAGTACAGACTTAGGTTTTCAAGTTGGCGGTTGGCTTGGCAGAGGGAAATTAATTGCATATTTGCTTCTTTTTCAAGACACAGATGTGATATTCTGATTGGTGAAGCTGGGCATCACATCTTCAGGATGCCTCCATACCACTGCCACTACAACCANACAGATGTGATATTCTGATTGGTGAAGCTGGGCATCACATCTTCAGGATGCCTCCATACCACTGCCACTACAACCCAATTGAGTTTGTGTGGAGTGACTGTAAGAGGTCCTTCTACAGTAAGACAGGAAAGGGGAAGAAATTTGACGAGANCCAATTGAGTTTGTGTGGAGTGACTGTAAGAGGTCCTTCTACAGTAAGACAGGAAAGGGGAAGAAATTTGACGAGACTGTGAAATCTGTATGACAGGAAGCCCTCTCTCAAGTCACCACAGAAAAGTACTGTTGTTATTGTATTTTTTTTGTTATGCTCGATGCTATTGCTGTTTGAGATTCATTAAATATTGTTCTTCACATTGTATAATGCACCACAAATTGTAATACATTAAAATTGGCCAATTTCTGGGGAAATGTATGCTGCTTCTGCTGGACCTTTTCAGATCTTAAAGGTTCGGCAATATATACTGAGGTGGGCAGGTTTGGCATGTGAAGCAAACAGGCAGCGAAATGTACTGTTTGCATGGCGACATAAGTTTGATGTCATTTGATACTCTGCAATCTCACTTCACGAATAGAAAGTAGATCTTGGAACAGCTTTTGCAATAAATTTCAAGATAAGAAATGTTTTACTACCCCACATAATCTAAAGTTGCACATTTACTCCATATTTTCCTCTTTTCTTGTGATTAAAGGTACAGTAAGGCCAGGAGTCCTTAAAATGTAACTGAATTGTTTATCGTACAGAAGCAAATGTACTTGAAGGCTGGTACTTGCCAACACATACACACACACATACATGCGCACACAGGAGCCCGCACATTTTTGCATGCAGATGAATGTTTGTAATGTTTTTGTTGGCTAAAAGAAATTATTTGTCTCTATATACCTCTGTACAAATTTTTCCTTTCAAAAACATTTATGTGATTACATATTTTATACACACTTACCTTCAGGTGGCAGAAGTACGTGGCTCACACTGAGAAACTAATAGCAGAAGACTATGAAAAAAGAGAGTTGCAACATGATGGCCGTGTGAATGTGCAGCCCATCATTATTAAAGTGGAAGGAAATGTTTCTGATGACACTGATGATGATGATGATGATGAAGATAATTGACTGGCAGTTCCACTTTCACCATAGTGTTTAACAGCATGTTGTAGCTTTTCATTCAGGTGGACCCAGTTTGTATTCCTGGTGTAGCCATCCTGTTTCTTTGTATTCCATACTTCCCCTTTACCTCTATAGGCAAATATTGGTATTGTTAATGATAGGACCTTCCTTCCCAATTCGTAACAGTCACTGCATCGGTCCTGACAATAGTAAATATTTGTATCAGCCATGATCTCTGTTACTGAACAAATGCATGCAAATGTTCCATTAAATTAAGGTAATCAGCCTAGAACATGTCACTTAAAATATCCTATAGCTACTAGGAAAATGCCTGACTGCAAAATATTCACACTCCAGCCCCCTTTTCATGGGTCAGAAACTCTATCTTATTTTAGTTGTCATTCTCCCAAAACATTTGCATCACACAGACACCACCTGAATCTTCCCATATCAAAATCTCAAATAAAGTAACTACCACTGGGTGAACCAAACATGCAGTTTGTATATGTAAGCAACCATAATCTCACAATGACTACAAATAAAACAGAGCACGGTGCATAGAGGTTAAATATTGGACTTGCATTCAATATGACTCAGGTTCGATCCGTGGTCCAGTCATCCTAATTTCTGTTTTCCATGGTTTCCCAAAATCACTCCAGGTAAATGCAGGGATGGTTCCTTCCCAATTTATATCTGTCCAAGCAAATTGCTTTGTATCTAATGTATTCACTGTCAAGGGGACGTAAAGCCTTGCATAGCACAAATACATTTCTGCACAAAATTTTTTATTTCACTTTCCAGAAACTGTGGTTTTCGCAGTAATTATGTGTCTTTCTTCATACATAATGTAAAAGTTTTGCTTTACCAACGTATACACACCACAACACCAACATACAATAAAGAGGGTATTTATTCCCTATTATGCTCTTTGACAATTCCATCTAGACTTCTTTGAACCTCCATGAACAATTTGTCTGATTCATGTCTGCCTCTTTCATGTTCAATATTTTGCCAGCTCATTCGTCAACACCAATGTACCCTCTCTTTCTGAAAGGAAATAATTAATATTGACATCACCACAACTTCAGTCAACAAAGAAACAACCCTATGTGACTTTCCCATACTCTTGTGATAGCAATCACTTTAGCTCCTGCACCATTCCTTAAAAGTACACTTACCTCACCAATACATTGGCAAACATATTTAGTCCAAGTTGCTGTAACTGTGCCACTTATAGCCCAAAGTATCATCTCCAATGCAACCAGTGTAATAACAGCTAATAGCAACATCATGTGATCGGAGAAATCAGTTGCAGCATATCTATTTTCACAAAAAAATTTAATTTTACTCCAGATACAACACAAGAATATGGGGGAAGCAGGGCTTCGTAAAAACCAGGGGAGAGTTTGGTTCCTGGAAAATAGCGTGCCAGTTAATATTTAAATGTATGCACAACATATCTTCTTGGCACCTTTGCTTATTTCATTCCCCCTATGAGNAGCGTGCCAGTTAATATTTAAATGTATGCACAACATATCTTCTTGGCACCTTTGCTTATTTCATTCCCCCTATGAGTTATATTCTACTATCGGTTACATTTCCAGCAACAATGTAATTTGTACATTGACTGCTGCTTTGAGTAATAAGAAGAGGAAACAGCATCAACCTCCAGTTGAATTGAATACCATTATACCAGCATAATGTTTTATCATAAACTGCAAACAGTATTTGTTGAGATTTATGAGTTTTTTTACTGTACGTNCATTATACCAGCATAATGTTTTATCATAAACTGCAAACAGTATTTGTTGAGATTTATGAGTTTTTTTACTGTACGTCCCTACAAACCCACGAACACTTGAACACTACTGTGATGTTAGTAATTTGTGTTTTATTATGTGATATTTCTCATTGCTACAATGTGCCTTAACTTTCAGTTGTAAAATGTAAATGTAAAAAACTTTTTAAATAACTTCATTGCATGTAATATTTTATGACTTTTGTACAGAATGTGTGGAATTCATTTGTAGTATACAGAGTAATGTATATTCTGCAGTTTGTGTATTATAGTATTTGTAATTTTTATCTATTTTCTTAGAATTACCTAACTAAAATTTTTCTATTCACTTTTAGGTAACATTGTTTTCTTATGCTTGTTTATGTTTTTGACTTGTTGCAATAAACATGACATTTTCATTTTTCCAATTGATGACCCTTTCAACATCTGCCTCAAAAATTTGTAATGACGCAATATTCTTAATTTTCGGGACACGTGTTTAAATTTATTTCATTTATCTTAAGCTTTGCCAAGCTTCATAATATTTTTATCGGGTATTCAAAATTAAAGCCGTAGTGGCTCGTTTCCAGCGATAGTATGTTTATCCGGCGGACGTTTGCTGTTTACGTTTATCAGGAGTCCGGTTACCGTTTCGTTTCGAAAGTTGGAGTTTTTGTTAAGCGTCAGCATTATTTAGCTTTTTTCAGAATGCGTCAACAAGTTTTGTTGTAAGAGAAGTTCGTTTCTCTTCATGTTGATGGCGTCGACAGTTTTAGTTCCTATGACGCAGTTACGATAACGTGTTGAGAGCGTGCGTGGCCAGGCCCTTATCTCAGGAGAGGGGGACGAGAGGCAGCATAAAAGACGCGTCTGTCTGTCGCCCTGAAGCAGTTACTTTGGGTCAGTCGCCCTTGAGGGCAGGTCAAGAGAGTCACTTCAAGTCAGTCGGCGGCGAGGGCAGTCGCCCTCAGTTCCGTCAAACAATGGTTGTCTAGGTCGCGTCGGGCAGGACGATGACCCCCACATTGGCAACTAGACTTTATTTTATTTCTCCGCCGGTGTGGGAGGTTGACGCATGTAACTTAGTCTTGTGATGCAAGTTTTGAGACATTAATAATCTGTAAACGACTGTGGCAATGGTCTATACTTGTATATTTAATTGTGAAGGTTTGTACTCTGCATACTGGAACTTCGTCTGTGAACTGTGTCGCTAAATGTTAAATAAACAGATATAACAACTAACTTGGAACTTATTTCTTAATTAATCGGCGTCAATTGTACTGAGTCTTGTGTTCCACCTTTGAGCAAGCCGTGGCAACGTAACATTCGGCAGTGTGTAACTGCCCGAACGTTACAAATTCATACAACAGGTAATCTTTGGATTCACAATTGATAACTGATGTCTGTGTTACTGTACCAGTGGTTTGCATGGTCTCTTGTAAGTACTAAATTTGCAAATTGCTTGAGTTCACCACAGACAACACTACATGTGCTGATGGTTAGTTAATTTATTATTTACTTGTGTAAAATATTTTTATGTCTATTCTAAACAAAAATTTTAGGTTTGAAAATGAACTACCTACAGTGATCTCAAATTGATAAATTTTGAATGGGCCATGTTTCACTTACGATTTATATATATACAACAAACCCTTAACTTGAAAATGAAGTAATGCCCAATACCTCTGGGTTTGCTGTTCTGTAAAGATTACAGCGCATTCCTCCCACCCAGGTTAACAGGGTTTGCATCCCTGCAGAGTAATTCCAGGAATTTTGCAGGCAGGTCTGCTGGTTTATTGGGCATCTCCAGTTCTCCGCATCCTTGCATTCCGGCTGTATTCCATATCTACCTCGTTTCACCATCGACTCTTCTAAAGAATTAATTTTATGAGGCAGCAAACTTCCCTACTCCTCTTCCCCCCCTTCTATCCTCCTACCAATATCTCGGCATGCATAGCAGCGGCTCTCTTTACGGTAGCAGGGTAGCGTAACCCTGAAGATGGCAACTGCAGTATATGCAAAAAAATATTGTATGACTTGAGCACTGGTAGGGCTGAAACTCAGAAGCAAAAGATGACTACAAAAGCCTGCATATTTTCTTTACATGGAAACAAACCAATATTGTTTCTGGTAATAAAAAAATTCATATACCCACACAACTTTTTTGCACTACCAGTCTCCATTTTTGGCCTTTCGTAGCATTTGTAAAGGCTGTTGATGATATTTGTTTCTCATGATGCAAGTTCATAATAACTCAATTTTTTATAAAAATATTATAACTTTTGAATGCTAAATGGATTTTGAGTAGCAGTAAGTGTTCACTAAGATTAATGTGTAAAGAAGTAAAATTATTTAATTAAAAACATAAACATTTGAGTGAAGGTTACAAGTAGGCCACTAGGCTACCAAAAGTTTATAAAAGGAGAGGAATTCAAGTACTCGCAGTCTAGTACTTGTCAACAGGCACACACACAATACAGGGCATTCTTGCATGCGGTTGCGTGATCGCAACATTTTGCTGGCTGGGTAAGCTTCATCAGGCAGTGAGTTGTAGGACACTGCAATATTGTGGAACGGCGTTGTTGGTAGTATACCTAGTGGCCAGGTGGCAGACTAGGGTGTGGCGGAAAATTGAAAATTTACCGGTAGAACTCATGAGTGTGGTTTGAAGCTGTGATTATCTTATGTTGAGGCCCAGGGGCTGCCTGGATTTAGTTATAGATTGATGTGGCTAATTCCCAGCACCTGAGTTCTGGGCTGTGGCAGGAGCCAAAAAACAGGGTTGTGTTGTCCTACAACTCGCTGCCGGATGAAGCTGGCTTAGCCAGCAAAACATTGAGATCACGCAAGCGCATAAAAAAATTTGTCCTCCTTTGCGTGTGTGCCTGTTGACTGTGAGTACTTGAATTCCTGTCCATAAATTTATTTAAAATGGTAAATTTCTTATAATTATTGCACGCTGAATTTTCAGCAATGTATAATGAGAAGTCCGGCAGGTCCGCAAGGTCAATCTTGATGTTAGCATCTGGAAAGCCTTATCAGCATAGCCATTGGATTTACTCGGGTACTCTTAGTTTTGCATTCCACAACTGCTCCACCTCACATTATTTCACCCTCATCCACAATGAGCATGATAGCAGTCATTCACCACTCAAATTCCATTATATAACCAATTTTTCTTGGAAAATTACTTGAGTATTGCATCCCGAGTTAAAACTATTTTCCATTTCATTGGACATCTNAGGTACTCTTAGTTTTGCATTCCACAACTGCTCCACCTCACATTATTTCACCCTCATCCACAATGAGCATGATAGCAGTCATTCACCACTCAAATTCCATTATATAACATTTTATAACCAATTTTTCTTGGAAAATTACTTGAGTATTGCATCCCGAGTTAAAACTATTTTCCATTTCATTGGACATCTTTTTTTTTTGCTTTCCGTGTAAGAGGTTTTGATTTTCAATGGCTAGTAGATGTAGACTGGGCAGCAAAGTTGTTTACTGACATTACTATATATTTTAATATGCAGTAATTGTGATAAAAGCATCAAATAATAAAGGACAAATAACATGCTGTCACCACAGAACCACAAATACCACAGCACTCAAACAAATAAGTACACACTCATTACAAGCAGGCAAGTCTGTTAAACCTTGGAGATATTGTGACGAAAATGAGAAAAATTGACGAGAACTATGTCTACAAAGTAGGCATGAAATTTTTCCAGACGTGAATGAGTCAATGTTTTTTAAGGACTCTAAATAATTATTCCCTTCACATTTTAGTGAAATTTAAAATAAATTCAATATATGTTGTTTATGTAAAGTTAGCTATTTCAAAATCAAGTAGTTATTGTATGCTGAAAAAGTTAAAGGAATAAAATTAACATGATTCAATATTTTACTGTATTGTTAGGTTTGGTTCAAGTTCCTTTCTGTGAATTAAATCACATTTCATTTGTGTTGGTGTTGGTTTGAAGAGAATATAATGCTATATCATCAGTTATATTTCAGCATTTTCAAACTGCATGTTATGAGGTGCCTACATGCATACTTTAAGTGGAGTATATCGTAGAATTTATATTCCTTTCTACCAACAAGTTAATTGCTGGTGACACTACCATAAGTCTCACAGTTGTATATTCGATAGAATGTATGCTACTTGCAGTGATTCTGAAGGATACTTGTGGTATTTTCCTGTTGTGCTTCAAATGCAAAGTAATTGCAGGTAAGTGAAGATTCATTACATATCAACTTCACTGTGTTCGCATGCTGGAAGTTCCAAAATACAGTAAAACCCTTTTAAGAAGTTTCCTGTTAAAAAAAAAGTTTTCCCGCTTATGCTTTAAAATGTTTGCACTTTGTCTATTACTAATATAAAATTTTACTATTTAAGAAGCTTTCCTGGTTAGTAAGCAAAAATTTTCAGTATTATTTTTTAAACTTTGTAAGAGGGTTATAGCAGTAACCAAGTAGGGGGTACTTGGTTACTTTTTATTAAAAACAAAAGTTTTTATAAAGTTCATATTACTAAGAAAATGGGCAATATGAAAAACATGCTGCAAGAGTGATGTTGAGGACCTTGCGGCTTAAAGTGCTTTCTTTAGCCTGCATGCATATTTTTCTTGGTTGTTGATACATTTATAATTATTTATTTATATTTTTGTCATTTAACATAATTTACTGATTAAAAATTTTGATAAATTTTTTGGTAGTTAAAAATGTTAAATTATTCACTTATATTTTTGCCCTTTAACATAATTTACTGATTAATGATTTATGTACACCTTACTATTACTACAATCACAGCTAGGTATTTCTGAGTAGTAAGTTTGCCTAAAACCGTCCCACAAACAGTACATTGACAAGGGGATCGGCTGATAATGACAGCATGAAAATAAACAACATGGTCCCCAGGGGCTGATCAGCTGATGGCGGAAGGATACATAGTCAGATGTAAACAGTGGTGCTACTTTTGTAGACCTGTCAATCTTGCCAAGTTACATGAGACAGAGAGTATTTTAGGCATTTCAGTGTCAAGTAATGATAATCTCCAGAAAAGTAAATTTCACTAACTCACTCAGTCAGCAGCTTCACTTTAATAAATGCTGTCTTTAAAATGTCTGCAAGCAACAACGATAAATATTCTTGAGATGGTTTTCACATTATCTAGGAAAAATGACTAAGTAATGTTTAAAGTTTTAACTACTACCTGAAATTGAAGATTTATTTACTTATTCACATAAAAAATTCATTTATGTTTACACTGTCATTCTGATGGAAATAAGCATTCAATTTTACAGCTACCATTTACTTTTATGTATATGTAGAATAATTCAATCTACAGTATTTTAATGTGTATGTTCATAGGCCAGGAGACCTCATGTTTATGACCTCCTCTTTCCCTCCAACAGAGAATTTTATACCCCTCCCTCCTCGTCTCAAATCCTCCATATCTCTAAAAAAATCCCAAAACTGTTTTAGTACTGGTCTTCATGTGTGGGCTTCATCCTTGGTGTGATGGCTAACATATCACTCTCTTTCCCAGAGCAAGAAACCAACCCCGGTGTTTTCAATGCAGAGTCTGGGATTACAGCTAGAGAAAGCACCTATAAATTTCTGAAGATACAGTAGAACTTCACTGTTGCGACCCCATTTGTTATGACTGCCTCTTTTTTACAACCAGTTTTTAAGGAACTGAGAAAAATTCAGGTTAAAAAGTAAAAATTTTGAGGGGAATTTGTCAAAATAAATATATTACAGATTTTTAGCATGATGATCATGATATCAGAATGATCATGATGTTCATGTGTGATATTTTCTGGATGATAAGTGTGATGTGTGACGGCCGGGATGCTTGGCACGTCACCTAGTCTACAGGGAGTTTTTGAGTGGGTTCCGGCAGAGAACCCTGTGAGGCCTTATGGGCTTATTACTGTGGGTTTGCCCGGGCTCTTAAGGAGATGGTGTACAGAGTCAGCCTGGTCAGGCAGCGGCAAGCTAGGTAGGCGCCTAAGGCAGCGTGGTTGGCAGTGGATGCTGGTTTACCACCTGTAGATCGGCGCTGTAGCTGACTGTTGGCTGGCTGTGGTAGGCGACTGTCCGGGCCCCGTCCGGGAGGTGATTGGCGTGTAGCTGGAGCTGGTTGGTCCTGGGGTTGCTGGGCTCCAGGTGGTGGCGGCAGATGGCATCACTCGATGGATGTTGCTGGCGAGGCCCAGGCCAATGGGCAGTCTGAGCCGGAGGCGGACGACGACTGGATGCTGTGTCCCATCGGTCTTCTGGGGTGGCTAAAATAAATGGCTAAAGGGGACTGAGGAGTAAGACCCCTGAAGTCAGCAGATGGCTTGTGCTTGATCCAGAGTGAAGGAAAGGCTGAAGGCTGGCTGGAATGGATTACTTGGCTATTGGTTGGCTGTAGGAGGTGTAGATGACTACTTATTGACCCATTTAGCCCTCCTCGTCAGGTGAATGGCATGGGGTAAGGTACTACGGGTTATTGCAGCAAGCAAGAGGCATGTGATGGAATTCCCTAGCTAGAGTACCCAAATGCAATAACGTCATACTGCATCAGTCCTAGCGCTCCAACTGGCTAATCTCATGCGGTGGATGGAGCAGGTTAACTGACTTGGGGTGGCGCTAAAGCTTCGTTGTGAGCCGCTCAGAGGCTACTGAGTCACACCTCCTGAGGCCTGGCACTCCAACCGGCGAATCTCACGTGGTGGATGGAGTGGGTTAGCCGACTCGGGTGGTCCAGTTGCTTCCTAGTGGAGTGTACCTATTAGGGAGCTCTACCGTACATGTGCACCAATTGCCTTTGTGTACTGGGCCCATAGTATGGGTGGCCGAAAAATCGTGTGGTGTTTTGCGAAGTACGTACTGCCTAGTTAAGGGAGTCCGCAGTCCTACTCTATTGTCAAAAACTGTTTCGCAAGACGCTGTCACCTGATGCTCACTTGGGGGACTGCGTTTACAGGGGGAGGGGAGTGAAAGGTACAAATCACCCTTGGAATCAGAACGCAATGTGTAGACTTTAACTAATTTATTCTCGGGAGAATAAACACTGTGACCCCGTACTAACTCCTAGGTTTCTTGGTTACCAAGCGGCCGACGGAAGTTACGTTAATAACAGGTGAAGGGGACCTGTTAAGCAAAGAGCAAGTCTAGAGCAACTAATAAAGCAGTCGTGAGAGTGACTCAAACCTTACTGTCTTCAAGGGTAAATGAAATTTTAAAGGAATGCAACATGAAATATGTTGTTTGTTTGCATTTACTTAAAAAATAATTTGCTTGCTCCTGCTTATTGATGTCTCATCAACTACTACTGAACAACCCTCTTTTGTGCTTCGGAAACTGAAAAATTATTTGTGAACTACAATGTGTCAAGAGCACCCGAATCATTTGTTCTTAATACACTGCTACCAGCAAACTGTGTATGAAGTAGAGTTTGTTATAAATAATTATCACAAGCAACTGTTTGGCAAAGTTGAATTAAATTAAACAAGTGTATGTCAATAGGCTTATTATTATTACAAATAGCTGTAATGACAAGAAATGTGAGACACTACAATTTTCATTTGAGTCTGATCTGATACATTTTTACCCCATAATTAAATAATAAATGACCTGGTGGGTTTTTTCAGTACATTTGATTATTCACAGTTTATTTGGCAGTATGCCATTAATTTATAAATCAAACCATTACTAAATTGAACATTTTGTAAACAGTGTGTACAGTTTAAAGAAAGGTGTCATCTCACTGGTTGGAATCTATTCTTCAATGATGAACATCTTACACAACAGACAGCTATGATAGCTGTGTTAATGATTGGCGAACAAAAAAGAATTTTATGATACAAGTAGACTGATATTTATACTTAATATTATTTTGTTGTACTTTACATACAATTTTCTCGTAAATAATTTTCAAATTTACATAATATTAATACCTAAAAAATTGTTACTGAAATCAGATAGTAAATAAAAAGCCCTTTTATTGAATGGAAACCATTATAATGAGAACAAGTTTCATATTGGTGTGTCCGTCCTTAACAAAGGAAATGATGATAGTGAAATTACTGTTTGCCCCCCTTGAAAATTTCAGCAGTAGTGCCCCTGCATGTTAACCAGATCTACTGAAATTTCAAGCTGGTTGAACCAGTAGCGACACTGATTCAGTCGAGCTCAACCATTAGTTTCTGAACGTCCAGTGCACACCAGTTGATACATTGATGAATTTCCCAAAACACAGCTGGTAACATTTCACTGTCAACACCAGGAAAACACACAGAAAAAATCCAGGCGGAATAAATATGCATTCTGACTTTTATAGAAGAGTAGACAGAGATTTTAATTAAGATTCTTCTAATATGGAAAATAAGTAAGAACATCCCATAAGCTTCTCGTTGCTCCAAGATAAAAAAACTGAATTTCCTNCTCTTGAAGCTGATACAGAAAAATGTGGGTTTTAAATAATAATATAATGATTACTAAAAGATACTAGTGGAAAGAACTCATATAGTCTGTTGACTGTTTAAATATTTAAAATAAATTATTCATTACAGCTAGCAGAAAAATCAGCTGTTATGAACGATGCTCATTATTATTGAGTTCAGTAAAATAAGGGCTGTTCGAACTACACTATGAAAAAAGGAATAAAACAGCGGTTAGAAGTAAAGGTGTTCCATTTTCCCAGGATATGCAAAAAAAAAAATCTATGATTTAAATTTACAGAAATGACAGTCCAGTGATTTAGACAAGCATTACACATGTTTCATTGAAATTATTTTAGATCAATGAATGCACAACAGAACATTCTGCCTCAGCTTTGGCTCACTTGTGTTAAACGACTGAAGACTAAGAGAGAAATAAAATACAAGTTATTTATGTAATTTCACTTTTCAAAGTATTCATTAACATATATAACACATTCATGGAAGGCCATATACCTGGTTCAAGATGCCGTATCTCAAGGGCTGACCCTAACTGTGTCAATCAAGTGTTGAAGGAGGTGTGCCATGAACTTTCACTAGTATCAGGAACATAACCAATTGTACTGGTATCCCAAAGATTAGTGTAAATCATTTGTAGTGAGATGGAAATTACCACCTCTGTACACATACAGAGGTTGCTGTGCCTGCTTTCAGCAGATATGAAAATAGGGTGGAGTTTTGCCAAGAAACTCTGCATTGGTCAAGGGAGAACGAGTGGATGAACAAGTCAGATTTCAAGAGAGGTGGAATATTTAACATTAACCATCACTCATGGTCTACTGAAAATCTTAATGAAATTAGTGAATCTTGTTTTCAATGTTCAAAATGTCTTCCATGTCACTGTACACACAATTTGCACATTTGTAGAATAAATAATTTGTAATTATTGGAAACCATTAACATTTAATTTTGGTAGTATTCTGTTTAAACTTGGAACTCAAACTACATGTGTTTTCTAGCTAGTTCAAATTTAAGTTAATCTGAGAGATGAGTGAACCCTCAACCTCTGAAAGGAATTTGGTGCTGCCCAGCTTGGGGCAAAGTAATTATTTTATGACGTTATGAATTTGGAATAAGTTGGCCATTGATGGAAAAATATTAATCACTTTAATTTTTTTTTTTTTTTTTTTTTTTTTTTTTAAAAGGTTGAAAGTGGTGGCACAGAAAAATTTTCTATAGTTTCTTTTGTGATCTCATGTTCAAAGTAATGGCACAGGCATAGAAAGACGTCATTTTTGTAGTCTGCCAATTGGTTAAGAGTAGTCTTAAGTCTTAAAGATGACGATTGTTAGCAGAATCTGATTCTCTATAAGTCTGGTAGTTCAGCAATATTGTTCTCAAGGTGTAGTTGAGTATAAAAGTGAGTGTGTCTGAAAAAATGTAGTTCTGCAAGAATGTTCTTAAAAGTGTCGGTTGAGATTAACCCCAAGATGGGAATTGTGTGTCAGTAAAACTAGCCTTATGTCAGAAACAACCTCAATGACATAACAAGATTGTGTATAATTATCAGGGATGTTTTGTTAATTAATATGTTTTTGAAACTGTGAATTATTTTAGCAACATGATGGACAGAAACCCTAATGCCCTACGTGCCATCAGGTTTGAGAACTGTTGCAGTATCTAACGTTTTTCAGCTAAACTAGTATACATTCAGCTTGAACTTGGAAACAAATTAAAGTATGATATAAATTTTTAACATGCAGCAGCTATAGCCCAAGGTATATACTTAACAGTGGTGTTACATTTGTAAAAGTTTGGGTTGGAGTACTGCTTTGAGGTAAGAATAACAAGCAGAATGTATTGCTTTCATGTAAGACTCTGACTACATATGTAGTTTTTATTTAACCTACGCTCTCTGAGGTCATATGAAGGTGTAAAAATCTCAATCCCTGGGAGTTATTTGCAGGAGTTTACACACAGACACACTGAACAAGAATTTGTGTAGATTTCGTGTTTGGGATATCTGTCATAACAGGTGACCATGGGCAGCATCAATATCTTTTTTTTTTAAAAAGACATGTAAAAGCACAAAACATCACTGAGTGGCTATTTGAAACATTAGGGAAAATATTATAGTCATAAGAAAATGACTCGACCAAGCCAAGTGTGCAGCCAGGGAGGGGTGAGAATCAAGTGTTAGTGCAGCTGATGAGAGGGGAAGAACACCGAGCATGGGAAATCCAATACCATTTGCTGCCTGGGCAAGCACGTGTATGCCTAAAAATCTTGAGGAAATGGCATTTGAGTGTGATGGTGTGAGACTATCTATAAAATTATAAGCCTCACTCCTTAATTATGGCAGTTGGCAGGTATGTAAAATGGTGAGGTTTTTAGTAAATACACTGAAGAGCCAAAAAAACTGGTACACCTTCCTAATATCGTGTAGGGCCCCCGAGAGCACGCAGAAGTGCTGCAAGACGATGTGGCATGGACTCGACTAATGTCTAAAGGTATGCAGGAGGCATTGAATTCTGCGCAAATTTGAGAAAGGGTTGCACGTCTGTCACGTTTAATGATTCTCGTCAGTTGTCGTTTGTCCCGTTCGTTTATGATCTTTTTGCGGCCGCAGCGATGTCAAAGATTTGATGTTTTACCGGATTCCCGATATTCACGGCACACTCGTGAAATGGTTGTACGCAAAAATCCAAATTTTACCGCTACCTCAGAGATGCTATGTCCCATCTCTCGTGCACTGACTATAACACCACGTTCAAACTCACTTAAATCTTGATAACCTGTCATTGTAGCAGCAGTAACCAATCTAGGAACTTTGCCAGATGCTTGTTGTCTTATATAGGTGCTGCCGATCGCATCGCGTTACTCTGATTGGTTCCATACCTCTGTTATTTGCATAAGCACACCTATACCAGTTTTTTTGGCTCTTCAGTGTATTAGTTAAGGCTATCTTATGAAATAATGTTAATTTTTATTTATTTCACCAACATTTGCAACATACAGTACTACTTACTAAAGAACACACACATGCTTTGAATATTAGTAGATGATACCATTTCAGTTTTAGTGATATGCATCACTATTTAAATGATTAAAACTTTAAATTCATCTATATTTTTTATTTGTGTTATCTAGTGAGTTTAAATCCCACATCTAAATGCCAGTTTCATTGTTGTCTCATCACATAATTTAAATTTTTTTTAAATTTTAATGTATCACTTTTTTTCCTTCGTATTTTGTAGCCATCTTGCACAATATTCATGACAGCCACTCACAAGAAACCTTTACAGAATAAAAGGAATGCAATTACCACATGCTGAGTACATAAGTAAGATACAACGAGAGCCACGAGAAACAATTTCATCTCAATTGTGCAACAATAACTTAAAACACCTTTGGACACGTAATGGCCATGGTTATTAAACTGTGACTGTTTGATCATGAAAATAATCTGCAAAAGCTGCTAGTGCTTGCTTGCCAACTAAACAAGTATGATGAAATTATAGGTTCTGACAGAGTGCCCTGATGGCAGTGAACTACCATATATTTTTCTACCACAATTTAGAATAGACTTATTCAAAATTACCTTAATTTAGGTCTTGGTTGATATGTTTATTAACATAAGTGGTTTAATGCCATAATACTATCAAAGAGCTTTCAGAAATTAGCCCAACTCCACAGTGACAACCATATACAAAGCAAAATGTTACCCCAGTGCCTAAACTTCTCCATTTTTCTAGTTCGTCCAGCTGATCAATATACCTCTGTACCCCTCGTGGTTTTCTCTAATGAATGCTTACCATTTAATACCACGGAGTTAACACACACATGCACACACCAAATTCCATATATCACACCATCAGCTTACACTTCAAGGAACGTAAAAAATTTATGAAAAAATATTAAATGTGTAAAAATATTATTTGAAAACAAAAAAACTGGCTGGAAAATGCTAAATGGTAACATTGATGGAAAACAGTGTACTAAAATACATTTTGGTATAAAAATATATTTTTAAGATTACCAATAATACTCACGTTGTAAGTTCCTCTCTTGTTTTACGGAAGCTTTCTACTCCAGGTTTTGCAATTTCTGGTGTAATCTTTTTGTTTTTGTCTTTTTTCTTCCTGTTAACCACTTGTGAAATTAAAACAGCACAATGCTTGGGAAGCAACTGAAAAGAATTTAAAAAAATAATGAACAAACATGCATGTAAATTTGCCTTTTTAATCATTACACAAACTTCACTTTGCAAACACCATAACTAGCTGAGGCCTCTAAGGCATTAACAGTTAAAACATAAGACTCTAATATAAAATCACATGAAAGCCTTGAATGTGTGTGTGTGAATTTAATAGAGGTCAGAGAAGCCTGGAGAGTAATGTCATCTAGTGATTGACAAAGAAAAGAATCATAATAGGGAGGTAAACTTAAAAATTATAAACATGAAAGTTTATGTTACTTTAAGATCTAAGGCATTCCATAAAAGTGAGGCTGTTAAAAGTGTCAATGAAATGTATAATCTTGACTAAAGTTACAATACATGAAAATGATTTTAAAAAAAGTCAAAGTCATGGCCATTACAAAATTATAAATAGTGCCCAAGTCACCAAACACCCCTTTGCTCCCAGTGAACTTACCTACTAAGGTGCCATATAAGCAAAAGTATTAGAACAATATACATGTATTCTGTTATAGTGAGTTGATGGAGACAGCTGTATATTCATTTCAAAGGAACACAATTTATGAGGCACATTCCTTCAGAGAGATTGATCTCTACCTACATACACTCTTTGTAAATTATATAAAATATTAGTTAAAACATTTAACTAGGATAATTACAATATTTTTCTATTATAAATTAATAAGTGCCTAATGCACTGTACTTTTTTTTTTTTTTTCCTCTGATATTACACTACATCTTTTCAGTCCAACCTCCACTTGCTATACACTCAAGAAATCACCGCTGAATTAGAATACGGTAGTATTTCATTATGGATGGAGTGATTAATGCATACTGTATTATTTTAGCGATACATATCTCATATCTGCAACATTACAAGTTTGTCAATAAATATCTTGTAAAACCAATTTGGGAAGAAAAAATATGTATGCAATATATATAAAGTGCAGCAACTTCTTAAGTTTATTTTGAATTCTTAAAACTGATTTTGATGAGTAATTTTTTTGTTTTGCACAGACTTCAAAAGACTTCCATTGTGTTAACATTCTGATATATGGTTTCTGAGTTTTTTGTTGATGTTCTAGTACATTTGTATGGAAATTTCTGTTTTCCTGTGGATAAATTCTTGAATTGTTACAATAAATTAATAATGTGAACAGTATTCTCGTCTTCACCTGGCTGAAAATTCTCTCATTGTTTGTATTACTGGGAGGAATTATCAAAATAATTAACATTACTTTTAACAGTTTTTGATACTTGACATTTCCAATATCACTTAACATTTTTCCTACTAAGCTCCATTGAATATCAGCTCTTTCCTAATTTATTATAATATTTTCAAGTACTTCAAGCTGTAATTGACAAAACTCTGCAATTCATTCATAGCAGAACCTGCATTCTTATCTGAAGTATTCAAAATAATGAAACATTTATCAACAAAAAATTTCAAGCTTGAAAAATGATGCAGTACACACTTTATTTATCTGTACAACTTCGGCATTTACTACTGCATCATTATTCAGAACAAACGTGCAACATACAGTCACATGCTGACAAAAAATTCCCTCCCAGCAGAACAAAAACTAGCATTTTCTCTCGTTTTAGCTCTTAAACTGTTTCAAAGTTAAATTCCCTATAATTATCTAACTGCCTTCTTTCTGGTTGTTTTGATTATGATAATCTACTTCCAAAACAGAAACATTGCTTTTTAGTACAATTAGTTTCACAAATATTATGACATTTCTGTACAGTTCAAGAGAACAGATCATAATTTGTGTATCTGAGGCTTTTGTGACAGCAAAGCTTCATTAGGTATTTTTTAAAAAGAGGCCTAACATTTTACAGAGCCAAGCAAAACGACTTATTTAACTCTGATGTCAAATAAATTTTGGGGTATTTTTGGATTGGCCAGGACTCGGAAATTTCGTCAAAAGGAACTAATGCCAGTTAAAGTTCCTATAGTACCAAAAAAAACTTGGAGTTCAAGTGGGGCCATGGTGGCATAGTGGTTACACTACTCGCCTCCCACCTAGGAGAACTGGATTCGATTACCAGCTAGGCTACTCCCAGATTTTCACATGTGGGAATCATGCTCGATGATGCTGCTGGTCTGCAGGTTTTCTCTGGGATCTCCCATTTCCCCATGTCCCTTCATTCCGGCGGTGCTCCATACTCACCTTGCTTTACCATTATCAGCTATCAAAACCTTGATGTTAAGAAAAGCCCAACTTGCTCACTCCCTCACTCAATCACTCACTCAATCAATCAATCCCTCACTCAATCACTTGCTCGATAAATCACTCGTGCAATCACTCACTCTCTCAACCACTCACCTGCTCAATTACTGAATTCCTCACTCACTCAGTCACTCAATCACTCTCTATCAAAGTAAATTAATATTTAATTTATGCTCAGAAATATGTAGGCTGTGTTCAGAGTTACCGTTTTAGTAATTGATTGGAGAAAAATGAGGTCGCAGATACCCTTCTGTGATATCATGTTATTCAGAATATGTCTGACTATTGAATTAAATTAATATTTCATGCAAAAATCATGTTCATTTTAATGCTGGAGACAATTGAACATGGACTCATGATACTCAATAAATCCTTGTGCCGCTTGATGTTTTTAACATTTTGGGAGACAGTGGAGATTAATTATAATCGTCTCTGGTATAATTTTTTTCAGAAAACGTCATCTTAATAAACCAAACTTACATTTAATTTTAAAAAAACTATCACATTTTTGTGCTAGAGACAATTGAACACGGACTTCATGCAAAATATTCCACATTTTGATGTATAGGTGTTGTGCGTGGGTCAAAATCAATCCAAAATATCTATAGTGACTGATCTGTCATAACAACTTTATTTATTGAAACATAAAGGGGTTGTTTTAGTACAGTTCTACTAGAATTTAGCTTGCCAGCATCTCTATATAGCAGTCCACGAAAAACAACTTGTCTGTAGATATCATACAGTTAAACCATACCAACATCTTACGTTAAAGTTTTCAGTTGCAGAACAGCCTTTGGCCAGCTATGGCCGTACTTGTAAACAGGTTTTTTTTAGATAAATTTAAGTTATTTACAGTAAAATATAGGCAAAACTAACAATTTTACTGCATTACAGAACCATCAATAATGGTACTAAACAAATACTGACATATGACTATTAAAACCAATGTACTGTCTCAAGGCTAATTTTATTGGCATGATGGCTACAAGTTCTGTACATTTTTAATAAGAAGTAGAACTATTACCATACTGGATGTTTACTTACATATATTAATTAAAAACAAAAGAAAAAAGTTATCACATTCCTCTCCAAGTCATGACTGAAACAACTGAGAATGAGACATTGAAACACACACCAAAACGAATGAAATGAAATACAAACATTAAAAAAGTCACTTACTATTCCTCCCAAACTACAAAAATTTTGCAGTGATATTCCCATTCTGTAATTCAGTCCACTTCACAATTACGTGTAATATTGTGTATATGTAAGAGTCTATTAAAGGGGCCAGGAAAGCATATAGTTTTGTACAAATCCGACAGGAAGCACTTGCAGTGCCATAAAGAAGCAGGTTTGTCTAAATAGTTCTGTCTCTATATTGTGACCTCTCTCACATTACTGACTGTGCCTCCATTCAAAGCGAGCAAGGTACAAGAATACCCTGGAATTCCCACTGAATGCTATCCACCTAACCGNTCCTGACTGTGCCTCCATTCAAAGCGAGCAAGGTACAAGAATACCCTGGAATTCCCACTGAATGCTATCCACCTAACCGTAGGCATCTTGGAAGATGGAACTGCTGATAAATAAGACCGTTTCAAGTCCAGGCTTCGCATGCATACACACATGCAGAATGAAAGCTAACAAGAACAAGGCAAGCTGAGATTATAAATTGTTAGTTTACAGAAACTTTAGTTTTGTAAATAATAAACATGATTACGTGTATTCTTCTATTTTGTGGCTGTACATATCTTTTCCTGGTTTTGAAGGAATATTGTAAAAAAAAAAAAAAACAGTTTCATGCCAAACGTGGTTTAAAAATTCCCTAACAATAGTAAAAATGCCAGTGCACTTAAATACTGGTATTTTTTTTGTAATTTTTGTTACATGAATGCCTAAGGGGTATATCTGAGTTGGTGAGGGATGGAGGTCTTAATAAAAATAAAAGAACTAAATTTGATTTTTAATTTATTCACACAGTTATTAATTTTATTAATTAGAGCATCAAATTATCTATCTGCACTCTTACTCTTTTTATTTCTTAGTGAGCACAATATTTAATATATATTTTAAATTCTAATTAACGTCCTTCTCAATGTCGCTGTTTTGTTATAGTCAATTAACTCATTTATAATTAACACATGTTCAGTCTGTCTGTTGCTATCACCGCTAATGTCATTCACTAACGTATCTAGTCTAATAGTCCCGCCTGCCAGCTGCATTCTTCACTGCTTGATACTCACAAGTCTCAGATTTCCCTTCTGCTGGTCAATTCTCCCGCCGCACGTCGCCTATCACTGAAACTCAGCCAATCATCCATTAAACAACCATAACCCGGAGACCAATACCATTATTTATACTCTGCTGGCCTTGACCTGGAAAGTTAGACACACTAACGCTTAGAAAAACAAGGACAGCAAACAACTAGTAAATTCTTCAGAAAAATGCAGAAACTCGATAATACAACCAGGGTCAACAGCGCATGCCACAAATGGGATTATCGTGTCCGCTTACTTTTTGTAACAGATACGTGGTTCACACACCTGTCATTGAAAACATTACATTGACTTTCTGCCACCACTATCATATAACTAATTTGCCCTTCACTTCCATTCGCTTGTGTGGGATGTGAAGCAGTGAGTGCGTAACAATGCCCCCTACTCAAGTCTGTTCATCCTGAACAGACTCTGCAACATCAGGACCTTTGTAGAGAGCCATTCGGTCAATGTGGACAACCTTCGGCTTCGCCCGAGAGCCTCGTCGACAAATCCAAAAGACCACATCATTAATCTTCTTCAAAATCCTGTAGGGGCCTCCCCAAAATTTCTGTAGCTTCAGGCAGTAACCCTTTTCTCCTCTGTGGGTTGTACAGTCACACCAGTTGTCCTTGAAATACCTCTCCTGACATTCTCATATCATACAGCGTCTTCATCCTGTCATTATTTATTTTGAGGTGCTGTCAAGCAAAATCATAAATGTCAACAAGTCTGTTACGTAATTCACTGGCATAGTCAGGGGCCGATTCTCCCTTTCCTGTTGGTCGGCCAAACAGCAGGTCAATAGGAAGCCATAGCTCTCTTCCAAATAGCATCCTTGATGGTGTTACTCTTATGGACTCTCGAGATATCCTGATAGTGCCATACCGGCACGATCTGTCTTTGCGAACATAATAAAAACATTTCAAGAAACTGGAAGTGTGGAAAAGAAAAGATGCCAACAACGGAAAACAGTAACTGACGAGTGAAATGCAATTAACATCTTAGCTGCGGTAGCACACAATCCCCATGTCAGCACAAAAGCGGCTTGAACGTGAGAGTGGGATCAGTCAACGAAATATTCTGCGAATTTTACATAACAACAAATTTCATCCTTTCCACATTATACTTCATTAACAGCCAAATGGAAATGACTTTCGACATTGGGTACAGTTCTCCGAATGGTGTCTACGAAAACTATAAACCGATGACACGTTCCTGTTAAAGATTTTGTTTACCGAAGATGTGTCATTTACAAACCATGGCCAGTTTGTAGTAAACATGTTATGACAAACTTACTGATTAGCAACATCTATTTAAGGTAGATGCAGTAATTTTCATTTACTTACAGCTGTGTGTAACATAAAAAAATTCATAGTTGTTACTGTACCTTGTAATGGCATCACAACCTCCCTGTCCACTTAGTTACAATATAATTACTTTCCATTACAAACTTCCTCCTATAATTTTATTTCTTATAAAAAGCCGGCACTTTTCAACTATTTTGCCTTGGAACGTGTCGAAAACGTATATTATCTATTTTCTCACATAAAGCTGCCATAATTTGTCATACTGTATATTTACCAACATTACACAGTCTCACTGTCAAGCTGTAAGTTTTGTTGAAAAATTATACTTAAGCAATATTTTTTGTTTGATATTTAGTAAAAATAAATAATGCATACTTAAGATTATATGTAGATTAAACTTGTTTGTGAACCATTTCCTTTTAGCAATTACTGGTGATAGCTTAAGGTTGACTTAGCAACATAATTTCTAAGAAAACTTTACACGCAAGTAACTGAAAAATAACGATGAACGTTCAAAGCCCATTGTGGTACTGGGGCTACAGAGTTCATGAGCTTCACTTATAAAATTGGTTTCTTGAACCTGTGTGGGTTGACAAAAAGTAAATATTGCACCAATTTCAACCACAAGAGAGAGACCAGAAATGTGGCCATCACCTGAACAGTATTTCACTTCACTAGAAATGTAGGAGGTGCAGTTACAAGCCTGTTATACCCTTCTCTGAAGACTTCAGTTTACAGCATTAACAATAAATTTTTTTTTTGTTGTCTCAGAATGGTACAAAAACAGAGTGGAGTGGAGAGATTTTGGTGGCTCTTCACCGAGGTCTTGAGAACCAATGAGGATGAAGCGAGGTAAATATGGAGCAGTGCCGGAATGCAAGGGCAGGGGAAACCGGATATCCCTGAGAAAACCTGCCAACCAGCTGCATCGTCCGGCGTGATTCCCCACACATGAAAATCTGAGAGCGACCCCACTAGGAATCGAACCCATTTCACCTACGTGGGAGGTGAGTAGTCTAATCACTACACCAACGCGGCCCTACAATTTAACACAAGAGTAACTGTGTCACAAAAAATATCTACACATACACACATGCAAGTGTTTATAGTTTATATTTTTAGTATACATTTTTTCTATTTTTATATATAATATATACTTACACATGTAATTAATACTTATGTATATTTATACACATACATATAAATTGTCTGCGTAAATATACATTTTAATGCACATATATAATAAATATGATATATAATATAAAGTAATATATTATATATAAAATATTACATATAGTACATAATATATTTTGTATATGTATATACACATTTCTTGTGTATCACAATTATTATGTAATTGGTTATTATTGCTCATCACTGAGGATCCAAAATATTTTGCCAATATTGGAATGTAAACATTGATTTTGACATGTGGCAATCATATGGAAGCCACATGGCACTCGCACAACAATGTCTGTTTACACGTGGCAGAAGGATAAATAATCTACATGAAAGTAGAACTTTAGCAGGGCTTTTAAAAGTGCTCACTTTACCATGAACCACCTATACATACACGCAACACTCACACACATATTTTTGAGAATGCAAATACAACTTAGCTTTTATTCTGTGCCTGATAAAAATATACTATTCGTCAGCTATAACATTATGTTCATATTGGTGTGACCAGATTTTGTAAAAGTTATAGCTTTCATAAAAATATATAGCCGACATATTTTTACAAATTTTAATACCCAATCTCCAAAATGAACTGTACAAATTAAAGACTTAACATTTTTGTTGCACTTTGTAAGTTAACAATATGTACCAAAATATAAGAAAATTTTGATAGTTTTATATTTGTTCTGAGGGGTAGTAAATTTGCAACTATTAATCTGTGAAAACTATACCTGCCAGATGAATATAGCTTTCTGTGTATGTAATACAAAAAGATAACATGATTTCATTTACTTTTTTTTGTAATAAAGTATTATTTTAAAATATGTGCAACACATGCCTTTACTTTTCTTGCAGAGAAAGCTAACAGTAAATGACTTTGGTATAAATAAATAATTTTACCCAACTGTGGTCAGGTTTCTGCAAGATATTATAGCTTGGATTTCATAAGAAGATTGCTATTCATACTTATGTTTTTTTTAGTCATGTTATATTGTGGAGACTCAGTTTTTTATTTATTTCAGATGACAACTATAGTTTAATGTCTTTCATGGTATATTAACTGTGGTTTTTATGCTGTATTGGCTGTTTGGATGGTGTGTGTTATTTTGGGGTATAAGAGAATTCCAGTAGTATCACCCGTGCAAAAACATGCTAAGTTTGAGCTTTGTTTCAAAAACGGTAAATGACGAACACCAATTTTCTGCACTGAAGTGGGGTATACAGTAATTCTCGGTTTGAATCTTTTCTGTGCCATTAGGCTTAACCTTAGTCCTAAACAAAATGTGCTATCATAAACAGAGTTAATAATTCATCTGGTTCTATGTAAAGAAAAATAGCTTCAGAGAAGTAGCATTTTTATTTATTTATATTCTGTGAATATTTTCCGTTTAACGTTGAGGGCCCTTGTAAAATTAGTGTCTACATTTCAAAACAAACCGATGATATCTAATATTGGAATCATTCTTACAAACATTGTGATATTATGTAAATACATAATACATTATCATACTGAAAACTCAATATTCTAATGCATCCTAATAATTTTGGTACCTTATGAGACATCATGTTTGCATTTATCATCCGAAGGTTATCTCAAGTATTTCACTTCAAACATGTTAATTATTTTTCAAACACTTTTACTATATAATTTGCTTCTGTCTTCATTCACTCAGCATAACACTTAGTCCATTTCTCGAGATAATTACAATACCAGCACATGGCAATTGTTACAGACATGGTGGCCAGTAATATTGCTGTTGTCGGTTTACCAAACACAACTGCCGTATTATGAAGCAAAATAAATCATCTAGCATCACCAGTAATGTTGTTAAGGTGAATTCACATGTTCATAGACTATGTCGAGCAGACAGAGCAGATTGTACCAACAGCCAATCAGGGTGCTTCTCGCCATTTCTGTATTATCTGCGCTGAACTTTTCGGCGCAGAGACCACACAGACAATGCAGATATTAAGCACAATTCAATGCATGTGGCCAAGATGAGCAAAATGGCTATTAACAGCATGTAAACGATAACCACAAATTGTGTCGTAAAGAATAGTGGCACACATGCAATGCCATGTATTTATAAATTACTAAGCGATACGTATAAGCAAAAAAAAACTGTATAATAACGTCATGTTTGTGTTACAGATATTACACGGTTTTGAAGTAATTGTTTTATAATTATAAATTAAAACAACTTTATGATACAAACATATTTCTTCGTGATTAATACAAAAGAAATGAATGCTATTTTTGTATGATGTATTGATGGGAACAGTTTCACGGGTTTTTTTATTTTGAACTTTTAAGTGCTAACCAAAAACACCAAATAAATGTAAATATTTGTATTATAACTTTCGTAATTTTGATATTTTATATCTTTAATATAAATATAATATAACATAAAATATACTTACATTTTCAAATTAATATGTACAAAATTATAATAGATCAAAATTACATATGAAAAGAATTATAATAAATTATATTACAATTTGCATTATCTAGATTTTTGAAATGTAACGAGCAATGCTGTCATACAAATTATAATTTCATTCAAAGAAATTGAAAGGTCTTGAAAATTCAAAGTTAACCGTATCTGTAGAATTTCAGTACCATAAATACATTTTCAGGGTTGTAATTTATAAATTTTTGCTCACAAATGCAACACCATCGCAACCACCAATTTCCACCTTGTCTGGTCAGCATGATCTGCGAATGTGTGAATCCTGCTTCATACTCAGGGGTTCTGACTTCTAAAAAAATATTGGGGGTGCTCAAAAAATGGGGAGTGGGGCTAAAAAACAAGAAATTTTTCAAGCACCATATTTTAAAAAGTGATGCGACTAAGGCCAAAATTAAGGTGGAAGGTAAAACCTGCCTGTTACTATGCTAGAAAACACTGCTTGCAGTGCATTCCCGTATGCAAAACAGAAGTAGCGACGTAATATTAAGGTTTTAAAGGGTTGAAATTTTGGGGGTGCTGAGCACTCCTGAAAATAATTTTTGGGGTGCTCAATATGTAAAACACCCCTTCAGTCTGCGCCTATGTTCATACTCCATTTAGAGGTTCGGGACTAACCCCGAAAGTGGCCCAGGAGCAGCCTTGTACAGTGTGCTATACATTGTTAGAATGTGATAAAATATTTTACATTTATATACAAATGGAGCGTTGTAATATACTTCATAATGATATAAAGTGAGATTTAAGTAAGGATATAAATTCTTCATGCCTGAGAAAGAAAGTTATAATTTAAAGTTAACAAGTACATTTCTTGCCAATTTTTTGCTGTTTTATTAATATATATATTTCAAATGATGCATAAAATTTGGTTACCTTGATGGATGTATTGGCTGAATATATTTTGCATTTTAACGCTTTACCAAATAGTATTTTTTTAAACTTAATTGATTCTGTTGTTGCTTTTAATCAAGAATTAGTTTGTAAATCCTCAAAATGTTTCTAAACGAAATATGATACTGCATATGCTCATGTAGTTAAAGCTCTACAAAATCTAAGGAAACGTATATTATAAAAGAAATCTTCAAAGCTACCTTGGGTTTTAATCTGCCAGCAAATTAAGCCTACAAATTCACAGTGAATTTAAGGCAATGGACTTTAAAATTAGAAAACATCTTGGTTATATAATTTTTTTTAATATATCTACTAAACTCTCCTGTTACAGACATAATTTCTATTTTTATGCAAAGGATAATTTTGAGAAATTATAAAACACTGTAACAACTGATACCTGCCCAATGCTATGGTTTATAAGTAGGTATTGATTCTGCTCTCGGCGTAAGGCGCCAGCAATGGATGCTAGCCCTCAGTGTTAGGGCGTAGGAATATGTTGACGTTACTATCCCTAGGTCCAATTTACCAAATAAATTCACCTTCTTTGCGAGTTAACATATGTCAGTTTTATTTATGCTTAACAGGGTCACTTCTACATGAACACACGAGACAACTCTCCCCTCCCCTTTTTCTACGTAGGCTACGTATGGCTTGACACTGCGATATGCGTCGTGGGGAGCAAGATTCTTCACACTTCCTGTATGACTCTACTTATCTGACTCGAGGCGCTGGACTTCTCTCGGCCGGCGACCTCTGGACCGCTTCGTCACTTGGTAGGCAGACTGGGATGTCTGGGCTGCGACAGGTCCTCCCGATCGGCGTTGGCGTCTCGACGCCTTCTCAAACTCGTTCCTCCTGACTTTGATCCGCACTCCTCGATTCCCGTCGGCCAACTGCCGTTGGCGTCTCGATGCCTCCTCTCGTACCGGCTCTGCTCCGCACACCTCGCTTGATGTCCTCCGACTGACGTTGACGTCTTGATGCATTCTCGCGAACTCGTTTCTCCCGACTCCGGTTCACACTCCTCGCTTGACGACGTCTGACTGCCCCGGTTCCTGCCTCTCTCTCATGGTTTTGTATGCTCGTTCGCCATATTAAACTTGCATCCCCTCTGCACGTGGCCGCGCTGACCGCCGCGTCCCCTGAGTCGTAAAACACGTGTTTGGCGCTCTGGCTATCCGCACGTGGCCCGGCGTCGTCCCTCGCTTCTGGCATAGACGTTTATTGTTCTGCACTGCACATGTTGGGACCCTTGGTGGTCCCTTGGTCGGCGCACGTGTTTCTTCCGCTGTCTCTGGATATCGCGTCGGGATCCTGGCATCATTCTTCGAGCACGCTCGCCCAACCCTTAATATTTATTGCGGTAGCCCGCCTGCGAGTTTCGCCAGAGTGAGCCTTCTGACGAACCAATATCTTTCGGGATGCAGGATGCGTCACAACATTTAAAGACATTTTACAGTGATCAATATATTTCACAGTATCCAATCTGCACACCTACCATGGTACTCTTGTTTTTATTATAAGCACATAATGGAAAAAAAAAACTACCTCCAATTTTCTTTTAAAATAAAAGTTAAGATATCTAGGGCTCGCTGAGTCAAATATTACATTTACCTTACCTCAAAGGTGTTGGCAAATATGTATTCTAGGTAGATTTACTAAAGAATATGTCATCATATATTTTCTTGACTTAGACCTTATGGGACAAATAAGTATTATTTCCAACAAAAAAAAATTCTGCAATGAAATCTGTTGTACAGAAGTTATAAACTAATTAAAGATTAGGTTTTAAGAAGTAGGAAGTAAATAATATATTTTTACACACACATCCAACACACCACACACACACATATTCACACACATAGATATGTGGGTGCACATGAGTGTGTATGTGTAATAGTATGATAGTATCTGTAATGATTGGAGCAGTTACAGTATCATAAATGGGCTGCATGTGCTGCTTCAACATGTCTTTCTTTGCTGCTAATTCTTTACAAGTGGTATTTCGACTGTGTTTCAGAGATAGGAAAGAGGGAGTTAAATAGTTCTCTGAAACTATGTGGTGACCGAGCCAGGTAAACGCGGTGGGAGGCGCATTATCTGTCTGCCCCGCTCAGACATGTAGGCACCATACGCACGCTGGATTGCATTCAATATATTTTAGAAAACCTGGCACAAGAAAAATATGTTACAGTTTTGAAACACAAAACTCTGTATAGAAAATATAGAAGTGTTAAAAATTTAAAACAAATGTGAAAGTGTAATGCACTTTGTAACACATGAGAATTTCAGTTTAAAAGAAACTTAATTGGATTTTTTTGAAAGTGAAATTTTGCGTGATTCAAAGCTTGCACACTTTTTTCCATTTGAAATTTTAACTATTCGTCACAATTAACAACAACATTGGCTCCTGCCATGCCAAACATGGTCAGTGAGTTTTGTGTGATTGTCCATATTGATGAGCAAAAAAACTGGAAAAATTGTTACTTTTAAAACATTAGGTTACAGTATCATTAGTCCAAGTATAAAATTTGGTACAACATATATTTAGTGTAATATAAATCCACAGCTCAACAAATCACACAATTTTTTTTCACTATCCAACGGCCTTAACAACATGTCTCTCTTCCCCTTCTCTAATGGAATTTGCCATGCATGTGTTTGCAGAGCAATAGTAAAAAAAATTTTGTCTTACATTTGGGTTTATTATGGAAGTTCAAATGCACTGTTTTTGAAGAATAAGGTTTTTGTACGGTATTTGTTTCATTTGTGTGTAACTTGTTACAAGCCATGACGGAGGCTGGTAAGCTAGTTTTCCTCCAGCTGGCACATAGAACAAGTATGAAGTGTTTAAAATTAAATTAAGTAGGAAAATACTTGGTGTCATTAAGGTAAATGATTATTTTCAATTTAAAAGTAAAGAAAACATGTTGAATGACTGTCTTCAAATAATAAGATGACTATATGAGCCTATAATGACAAATGCACAAGATAGCTTTAAACTTGTGCACATGCATGTGGGG
>NQII01001507.1:645694-656626 GCA_002778355.1 Clitarchus hookeri
GAGAGAAAGAGAGAAAGAAAAAAAGAAAGACAGAAATAAAGTGAGTGAGTGAGTGAGTGTGAGAGAGAGAGAGAGAGAGAGAGAGAGAGAGTGTGTGTGTGTGTGTGTGTGTGTGTGTGTGTGTGTGGAGAGATGTGGTCTTGAGAGCTGATGAGGGTGAAATGAGGTGAGTATGGAGCAGCACCGGAATGCTTGGGCAGGGGAAATGGGAGATCCTGAGAAAACCTACCGACCAGCGGCATCGTCTATCACAATTCCCACTTGCGAAAACCTGTGAGCATCTCTGCCGGGAATCAAAATCAGTCCGACTTGGTTGGAGGCAACTAGTCTGACCACTATACCACTATAGCCCCTTTGCACTAAAAGTGTTTCAAAATATACTGCTCACAAAAAGTTTAGCATATATCAAAATCCAGGATGTTATACTAAATAAAAGTTGTTTACATGTCATGTTGTACTCCTGAGAGCAGAAGTAGTGGGAAATAAAAACAATACTCGTTTACATCATCCCGGTATAAAAAAAAAAGAGGCATAAACTGAAAAACAACTTAAAGGAATCTCATCAGTTTCAATAACAAACAAAAAGGTATTCTCAGATGCATTGACAAAGTTCAATGACGTGTAGGACCTCCACTATTCCTGAGACACGCTTGTATCGGACAAGGCATGCCAAAAATAAGATCATTAACCATTTCCTGAGGCAAATTGTCCCATTCCTCAACTGCGGCTGTTTTTAAAGCCTGAAGTTGAACCTACTGTATTTGTGTACATGCAATATTCATGTTGCTGAAGGGGAAGACGCAAAAGTTTACATGATTCACACAACGTAGATATGATCCACTCCTACTATAAAAAAACACATTATGTATTAGTTGGCAGAAGGAGGGAGCATGCTAAACTTTTTGTGAGCAGTATATTTTCAAGTACATAATGGCCAAACATCTAGCGCAACTCCAGAGAGGCTATTCAGCACAGTAAGATATGTATTTTTTTTTTATCAAAAAAGTTATCACACATTGAGTACAAACTTAGATGCCCTTAATGTCAAGAAAATTTTAAGGTTTTATTTAGTAAGACATGCATTTTCTTCAAAATGCACAAACATTTCAAGTACAAACTTTGGGATGCAGTTTTTAATTAAAAAAACATGGGAAATTCAAAACCTAAAGTAGTGCAGCATGTCTGGAAAGAAATTAAAATCAAACTGTGCTTTAGGGAAATGGAGTTTCGTAACGTGAGAGAGCTCCTTTCAATAAAATGAGGTTTTGTCGGAGCTTAGCTCATTGTTTTGCTAAAGAACTTCAGTGGAGCTTAACTCCTTTTTAAAAGGATTTTACCAGCATCTGCTCATTGGAAGCTCAAAGTATTAATGTATGCTTATTAGTCATGCTATATTTGACACGTTATATCTACCTGTTTGTGGAATGCAGCAAAGCAGATTTTATGGTACATTAGCTTCACCAAGAACCATGGGATAATCTTAAAGGAAAGTCCACAAAAAAGTTAATTGAATACACAGATGCTAGTTGGGCAAAAGTCAGATAAGAACAAACAAATACAAGTGATTTACCAGTGTTTTATTTTGGCAATTCTGTCTTACGGCAGTATGAAACAACACTCTGAGGCATTATCAACTGCTGAAGCAGAGTACTTTGCAGCAGTTTGGATATCCTTTGGAACTCTTCATCTCCCTGGATTACCCCAAAGTGCATCTGCTAAAGATATTAATTTTCTGATGAGACAAAAGAAAACCAAATTTGAGATGGATGTATATAATTACAATGTATTGAGAAAGACTGTCATGTTGGCAGATGTGACTTTTTATCCCAACCCTGAAAACAGTGATAATTGAGTCTGTTTGGAAACATGACCAAGTAGTGTGACTGCAGTTAGCATAGACTTTTATGGCAATGAGTGCAAATAGGCATTCTAATACCTCTCGCAGACTTCTAAAACAATTAGAAGTTCATGATTATCAAAGAAATATGAATTAAAGCCCTGCTTAAAACATGATACAAAAAAATCATTCACTCAATAACTATACAAAACCTTGCTTGTAAATACCAAGGCTCATTAGCAAATTCGACAAAAACAAGAATATAATTATTATCTTATACACTAGACATACTGTATGTTTTCTACTAAATTAAGACATGGCTTTCTGCAAAGATGTTTATGCATTGTTATGGTCATTTAATATTGAACAATCACTACTGTATCCATTACGACTAGGCTGGCAAGAGTTGCCCTGCAGTTGCTTATTACAGTACTGGCAATGTCTACAAACTTGGAATGGGTATTATTTGTACCATTAAAAATTTTAATGAATGTAACTTAATTCACTAGATCATAACGACTAAATAAACAAGTATTTTGAATTATGTTTTATTGAAACCTTCAAATGCAGAAAAGGGGAGTTTTTTTTATAAACTGAGAGAGAAAAATCTATAGAGCTTGGAGATCAACAAACTGGAAAGTAAAATTGATGCCAACCATCAAGGTACCTCCTGCATTAAACTTGTGGTCAGCTACTATCATTAATAAAATTAATAATTTGATAATTTTTTAATATCTATGTGAGCAAGTTTGGTATATTTCGATAAAAGTTTTCTGAAGGATGAAAAGCTATTGTTATTTTGGTCCTTTAAAGGTCAATTTTTGACCAAACAAAAACAATATCATCATCTTTGAATGAAAACATTTGATCTCTCTGAATTTTGAGATTTACACCAAATCTAAGTAAACTGGCAGGTACTATTCAGGTACGTATGTGACACTTTTATGGGGTAAATGGTTGCCCGAGATGCCTGTGAGTTACCTACCCTACAGGTGAACTGTTGCCTGTTATATATTATATTTCTTGGCGATTGTTGTCCTGTACATAAACATCATTTACTCAAAATAAAAACAACACTAAAAAATATTAATGAAACATATATGTGTAGTTAAAACTTACCTTGTCACTCATTAAACACTGCTCATCACAAATGGTGGTAATTATGTTCTTTGCTTCTTTTGCCATTTCGTCCAAAAACATGTTCACAACAGATAAGCTTCTTTCTCGAATATGATGGCGCTAACAACACAGGATCAGATCATAAATGTAATTGTAGAAATAACGAAATAAAGTAAACAATGTGATTTAAAAGTTATATTCAATGACTTCACAGGCAGCTTATATACAGGATGTGGTAGCATTAATGGTGCAGTTTGACTCACTTAGTACAGTGTTGTATATGATATGGCGGTATCAGAGGACGGTCACATCAGATGATGGTGGCAGCAGAGGGCAGTGGCATCAGAGGGCAGTAGCATCAAAGGATGGTAGCATTCATTAACAGTAAGCTGCCACTGTATTTGATATGGGTGAGAGGACAGCAGAGCAAGGTGTTTTCATGGTACAGACTTATTTCAAGAACAACAATATGCTACATGTTACATAGCTTATCTACTAGCTACACTTCACAGACATGTGCCAGATGATCGCAATATTACAAGGTGGGTCAATATCTTTACTAAAACTGCATGTACCTATAATTACAAACCAGAAGGACACAAAACAACAGTGCAGACACCAGCAATGATTGACCATTTTTGTTCTGCGATCATACAGATCACAGTGATCTGCTCTGTGACATGCTTTGGCTGTGTGCATTTCAGATCAATCATTCCAACATGTCTTCATGTTGAATCTCTACTACATCCCTATAAGCTGAAATTGTGCATGAAATAATGCCCCAAGATGTGGTGCCATGTTAATGATATTGCCCGGCCATTTGTGATCTCCTCCATAGAACTCACAGATGTTGAAGACGTTGATTAACCTACACCTAATGTAGCACATTCTGAGTTATGTGGGTAAGTGAACAAGCAGAGTGTGTGTTATTGGGTTTATGTTAACCTCAATTAACTGCACACAAGGCCCTTGCACAGCTTTCTTGTCACCGTGTGATGTGGCGTTGCTGATTGTGGAGTTATCAGGCCTTATTTTTTCAAGGACAGTGGTGGTCAGAATGTGACTGTAAACAGTCAGTGTTATTTCACAATACTGGATTACTTGTTTTTGCCTCAATTATGGCTTGCAATGTGGATTTGGAAACAGTATGATTTTTACAGGATGGCATGACGGTGCACACTGCACAAATTTACAAGATATTTTTGACAGGCATTCCACAGAAAGCGATTTCACAATTTGATGACATCCCTTGGCTAACAGAGTCCCGGGACCTGACATGTGAAAATCTTTTTTTTTATGGGGTACCTCAAATAAGAAGTCTTCCAAACATGCCCTGCCATCATGGGAGACAGCTACAAACAGCACCATTTCTGGGGATATGTTACAAATGGTAATGAAAAGTTTCCAAAGCTACTTGGATGAATGTGTGATGTGGCATGGCAATAATTTGCCAGGGGTTATCATCAAAAATAATAAATGGCATTTCTTTCTTTTTTTTTGTGGCACTAAGCACAACTGGATATACAGCAAATGTTTATATACTGTGCGAGTTTTGTAGTACACTATAAATGTTGCTGCACCAAATTGTTTTCACATATACATACACAGAAACATGCACACACAGAAAAAACTAAAATAAATAACAAAACACAAACGTTAGAAACTGGACTAGAGATGTGAATGGGTATCTAAAAGTAGTAATAACAGAAGTACATTCCAGCCACAAATGAAACCAGCTACACACTGATTCAAGCCATTCCTTCTGTTTGGTGGTTATTTGCACAATACTACATAGCACAATAGGAATGGAAAATGGCTGGGTTTGCAAGGACTCATGGCTTGTAACAGAAATAAATATGCAAAAAAAAAATTTATTAACAACCAACACTTTCTGCATATAAGAACTGAGTATGTATTTAAAACAACCTTAAGTGTTACAAAAATTTGTGTGAAGTACTGCTTTGGCGATGGCCTATCTTGGAAAAATTATTGTATTTAAATACTTTTTCATGCAATGTTCAAACTAAAACCGCTAAACATTTACCATTAACAAATATTATATGTTGAACATAATAATTTTAGTTTTGTTATATACTCTCATTCAATTAAGTTTTTAATGTTTACCAACATGTTTCCAGTGTTGGAACAGAATGTAGAAATAACATTACTGAGATAATGTTAATTTTTAGTACAAAATACATACTAACAAAGAATTCTTCAAATATATTGAAACTTCCTTGATTATCATAAAGCTATAGTTATTCACCCACCAAAAATTTTAAAAGATTACATGAGTAGCCTACAACAGATTTTGCTGGTACTGTTACGACAAATAATACTTAACTTCACATCTTGTATAACTTTAGGTGAATATATTAAAGCTTCATGAATGAATAAGTTATGTAGTACATAGTCTCTTTTAAAATATGGAATATTAACTATATAATAGAAATATGAGTATCACTTAAATCTAATTAAATCTTCAGAAAGTTTTAAGGGTTGGCCAACTTAAAGCAAAAATTATCAAAGTACTCCCTTGGTCTCTATAAAGCTAATCAGGATAGAAAGAGCCTTCCAGCTCAAGAAGTTTTAATAGTTCCCAAACAATAAAATTATTTCTCAAAGGAAATACACTGATAAGCAAAATTCTAGTTGCAACCACAAGGAACTAACCTGCAGAAATTAATTGTGGAGGGTAGGTTTGATAAAGTGAGACATGCATATAATTCAAGTTTCAGACTTGGTCGCACAAGTGATAACAAGGGCCCTATCACTGTACCTACCGGACTATATAAGATAGTCTCGGTTGCATCCTTTCCACTATGACTCGCACTTTCATGTTGGTAGCACCCCTTTGAAGTGTAATATGCCTCAGAGACGAGTTTGACAGCACTTCAAACAGTTAGACGTGTTCGAGAGGGGTTGTATCATAGGCCTGCAGGAAGCGAGATGGTCATTTCACCGTATTGCACACCATACTGATCATGCAGATATTACTGTAGCATGCTGTTGACACCTGTAGAAACAGGAGAACATGTAAACATGACACATAGGATCTGGGAGACAGCCACGAACCACACCAAGGGAGAACAGACTGATTGTCAGACATGCGCAGTGTGACCAAGCCACCACCATTGCTACCCTTCAGCAAGCAGTGCAGCATTCTGAAGCATCCTGTGAGTGCCAGTACCATTGGTAGATGGCTGTGTGACGCATGACTGCATGCATTCAGACCATTACAATAACTATCCTTAACACTACATCAACGTTGCCACAGACAGACTGGTGTAAAGCAACACAGAATGGACAAGGATAATCTTCAGTGATGAGTCCCACTTTTGTCTTAGTGGCGATGATTAATGTACACATGTGTGGAGGTCATGTGGGTAATGCCAAGATGAAAAGTTTATCGTCACACGTTACATGCCCAGACAGCCTGGTGCCATGATGTGGGGTGAAATTTCATACAATGCTTGATCACCTTTGGTTTTCATCACTGGCACAATAAGAGACCAAAGGTATATTCACAAGGTCCTGCAACCAATGACTCTACCCTTTGTGAATGCCCACACCAGTGCTCTATTCCAACAGGACAACACTCATCCTCATACTGTTACCATCTCAAGAGCCTGCCTTGAAGCCATGGACACACTGTTTTGGCCAGCCACATCACCCAACCTATCCCCAACAAATTGAACATGTGTGGGATGCTATTAGCTGCTCTATCGCAACTCCATCCCTACTGCAAAATCTGCAGGAACTGCACTTGAATAGTCAAGGTGCGTGAGATGAATTATCGCAAGAAACCATTAGGGACCTTTACAACTCCATGCAGCAATGTCTGGCGGAAAAGTTTTGCAAACATAGTAGCCCAATGTCATACTGAGGAACATTTGTAATGAAATAAATATTGCTCATACCCATATTAATTTTTGTAATAATTTCTTGTTCTTGGTAACTTTTGCCTTTCTTCCACATAACATTACAATCCAACACTTCCTTGTGGGTGCAACTATTTTTTAAACGATCCCAGTAGTCAAGTAATTAAATAAACACAAATATCTGTTAACATTCTAATAATATGATTTTGGGAAAATTATACTTTAGTCTGATGGAATTCACATTAAACTAGCAAATACCACGGTGGTGTAATGGTTAGACTACATACCTCTCACCTAGGTGAAACAAATTCAATTTCTGGCAGGGTCACTCCCAGATTTATGCATATGGGAATTGTGCTGGACGATGCTGCTGCTCGGCAGGTTTTCTAGGGAATATCCAGTTTCCCCTCGCTCCTTCATTACGGCACTGCTCCATACTCACCTCGCTTAACCCTCATCAGCTCTTAAGACCTGGATTTTAAGAGCCACCAAAATCTCTCCAAACACATGCACACGCATGCATGCACACGTGCGTGCCCACACACACACACATTCAAGTAACTAAAAAATCTGGTAGGTCAGTATTTCAGCAAGTTGGAATTCTAAAATTCTGGACATCTCTCAACTGACTATTCCAGATGAAGCAATGCACAATCTAGTGGGAAGTGTATTAAGTAACACAAGTGATTGTTTCTAATGTTGCACATTAGCAAACATATTCATTTTTTCACTTTATTTTTCACATCATCATTGGTATTGGTTTCAAGATTACTCTGAAGAAATGTAAACCTTGACGAATGACAATTTTATTTATCCTTCCATACTCAGTGTTAAAGAACCCAGTTTTGATCCCACGGTAAATTCAAGATATTCATAATTACAATGGTCATCACTTCATGTTCAACATTGTGCATAAAAGAAAACCCTTTTCTACAAAGAACAACCTGGGGTAATTATTAAGTTTAGGGGCTTTTCTGTAAAAATAAAAATAATTAACGGAAAATGGTATATTTCCACTCTACTAATGATGCAAAACACGAATATACTAGGGGCATTAACATCCGACTAATTTCGTAATATGTGCCCACCTAGCCTAACAGAACCTAACCCCACGATGGGTGAATGACTATTTTACATTTTTAAACTAACCTAGGATTGTTGGGTTTTACACTAACCTAGGATTTTTGGATTTTACTCTAACCTAGGATTGTAGGGTTTTACACTAACCTAGGATTGTAAGGTTTTACACTAACCTAGGATAGTAGGGTTTTACACTAACCTAGGATGTTTAGGTTTTACACTAAACTACAAATGTAGGATTGTAGGGATTTAAAGGAACCGTAAAACACACCAAAAGAATGTAAATTGACTCACCTAGGTAGAGGACTAGTATAATTCCTCTGACATTAATAGATGTAAACAAACATATTTTGCAAGTTTTTTAAATATGTTCTACTTATTTTAACATTAAACCCTCTTGAATCTGAACAAGGTAAGCTGTGCAGAACCCATTAACGCAACTTTTGTTGGTCTAGGACGTTTAGTTCAGAAACGTAAACAAACTAGCTATACTGCTCATTTTGCAATTTTGTTCAATTTTTAAAAATATGTTGTACTTATTTTAAAGCTATGCCCCTAGTATGTTCGTGTTCTACGTGATTAGTAGAGTAGAAATATATCATAATTTTGAATTTTTTTTTGTGTGTTTCAGAAAAGCCCCTAAACTTAATAATTACCCAAACTGGTTTTCAGGAATACTTTTGATACAATACTAGTTTTCAGAAATACTTATATTAATTTTAATTTATGCCTTCTACCTACCATCTAAAATTCTCCTTCCTTTTCCATACCAAACACCACTCTTATTTTGAAGTGTTACTCGGTACTGTGTTATTGCTATTTTATGTGGAGCTTATAATTTGTGTATATATCTGCATATTGCGAGATATGTATAACAACTCAATTACCTGTTAGTTCACTACACAGCATCATCAGTACTAACAGACTACCACCAATACATATAGTGGCAATTTATTTAAATACACTTATACACATAGACAGATATAAATGCACACCCAATGCTCCACTCTAATAATACTTATAGATAAATCGGTCTCCACAACATGGGGCTGAAATTATCCTACTAGTAACTGGAATTTGACACAAACACACCAATAACATTAGCCAGCAGGTAAACAGAACAATGTGTATCTCAGTGGATTTATTGTACATAGAACCAGAATGAAAATTATACAAGAGGGTCAAATGAGTAAATATCGATAGAGGCACGAGTTATTTGATGTACATAAATATTATGGCAAGCAATTGGTACCAAATGGAGGACAATCACAAAAAGTTATAAAGGCACCCCAAAAATCTTATTTATCATTGCAATATTTTAATTTTACTATGAATGGAAAAATATAAAATATAAAGAACACGCGATAAATGTCAAAATTATGATGCTTAATACAAATTAAACTCCAATAAACTGTCTTCTTTATAAATGTGTTAATATCTTTAATGTTCACAATTATTTTTTTTTAATTGTTGTTCATTTTTACTCCAAAGAGAAAATAAGTATAGCAATAATTTTGACAGTCTCAGTAAATATGATTCCTAGCTGTAACTACAGTAAACTCCCAATTTTCCAAGGTAATGAATGGCTAAGGGTTCACGGATAACCGATATTCACAGTTAAAGCAATTGTGGAGGGGGGGGATGTTTACTTTAGGCCTCCATACCGTACACGTAGGTTATGTAAACAATTAATATAGTCATATAAGAATTCAATTTTTTGACAGCCAGTGTGTGGCAATAACATAAATGATATTAACATCAACACATACACAAAATCCTGATGCGTGAACAATTGCAAAAAAATTTCACGTCTGCTATTGACAGCCTACATTTGCACAACAGACAGCGGAGAAATATGCAGGCAGGAAGGAAAAATGTCTATGTATTTTATTCTATATCTTTGCAAAACAGCTGTTATTAGTGTAACAAATTAATCTTTGTTCTAGAATCATTTGTAGGTATTTAAACAAAATTAAACACCGTATGAGATAGTTTAGCTTCATTAGTCTCTTCTTCATAGGCCGTAGCTAGTGTTTGCTGCTAATTTTGCCATGTGTATGATTCATATTAATTGAAGAGGCCGCACATCTATCGCAGAGTATTTTTCAAATATTTCTACATTAATTTGACGTAATGTATTTCAAACGTGAGTTGTTTTGAGCCCGCATGAGATGAAAAATTTACTTTTATAAGGACGCAATAGACATACTTTTTGCGACACAGCAGGACAATATGTGACCGTAGTGCCATCTGTTAGCCAGAGCGCGCGACTCGATTCGCGAACCATGTCCCCATGAAATCACTCATTTTTCATGTGTAAAATGCAAATATGTGAACGCATTCTCAGCGTTTTAAATTTTTCGCAAACTCTATATATATTTTAATGTAAAATATTTCCGTGTGAAGTGTTTCTGCTTGTTAATAAATTGTATTCAACCTGCAATCTCCAAGCCTTTCTGAGACCGGCTCGCCATTTTGCATTTTCTTTGTCCTGACTCTCCTCCCACTTCAGCAACAAAGCGAAAATAAATGTTATTTATTTATTTATTAAAACCACACGTTGTTTGTGATGGAAACATTTTTAATAGTAAATAACATTTATGTTAATGTGATATTTTGTCATCCAATTGCACTTGATGACAGGGTTTATTTATAAATACCAGCTGCGTGTACGAACTACTGTAAACTACACGATCTCACCTTTTTGACGAACAGACGCCAGTTTTAAGTGTGAAATACTTTTTTATTATCAATGAAAATGTGCTGTCTGACTATTTATCACAATTCCTAATACTTCAAAGTTTCACACATATTCACTGTTAAAAACGTCTGTAAATAAAGTACCCGAACACTTTTAATATTAAAATTAATCAGTACCGCAGCACTCGACTACAGACTGGTAATTAACAGCGTGCGCATGGGTTATTAATAGCAGCGGCGTGCAACTAGGGGCAGCTTTTCAATATTTGGCTCCACAGTAAAGCCGCAACTCGATTAAACTGCCCCCCCCCCCCC
>NQII01001507.1:656673-690110 GCA_002778355.1 Clitarchus hookeri
GTATTTTAACCTAGTTCTCAACATAAGCCAACCTGAAGGAATAACTTCAATATAACATGTATTTAGTGACTAATGTCAAGACAATCAAGAATTAATCACCAATGGTGTCTCCCTTTAGCAAGGGGCACAGCTTGGCCACTGCTCTTCAAGATGTCCCTGTTGATGTCTGAATGGTGGTTACTTGCAATAAACCATCTGTGCTGGGATACAGTCCACTATGCAAGTCAAGTTTGATTGAAGAGGTGGCAGCTTTGTCCTTCAACAACACCAAGTCACCTCGTTGAAGGTTGGAAACTCATTCATTCCATATTGACCGCTGTTTTAGACTGCATAGATACTCTCTGGACCAACATGCTCAAAAAAGATGTAATAATTTTTGTACATGTTGACATTTAGAAAGTCAGTCTGTTGGTAATACACTTAAATCTGCAACAATTATGGTTGTGAGTGCACTGTCAATAAGAAAATGGCTGGGGTTTAGTACAGATAAATCATTTGATTTCAAGGACACGGGAGTGAGAGGTCAATAACTCATGCATGCTTCAATTTGTGTCAATGATGTGTAAATTTCTTCAAAACTAAAGCAGGCATCATTATTATTTGCTCTGCTGACATAGGATTATGACTAAAAAATTGTCCACACAGGTGCACAATTTGTCCCGTTCAGTTACGTCCACGTAAGCCAGAATGTCTGCCTTTGTGAAGCTAACAATTGCAGTGGTCCTGCATGTAGAAATTTTTAACTGTGCTGAACCTTTATCCAAATCACTTGTTATTCAATTGAATTGGCTTTTCCATTACTGATGAGGTAGCTACCCTTGAAGTGATTGATTTTTGGAGCCATTGTGACGACCCCTTACGGTAAACCTTCCCCTTCCATATTGGATATATATATATATATATATATATATATATATATATATATATATANTAGCTTGTTTAGATTTAAAAAGAAAAAGAAAAATTCTGTAAGTATCCCTATACCAATCTAACTATTGACCTTACACTGCAGTACTGACAAGACAAGGGAACTGCAAACTCATAATTACGTCATAATTTTAATTGTGCCAAAATATGTGATAGTAGTTCAGTCATTACGTCTGTACTGCTGTATGAGGTCAAAAGCTAGTTGGGTATTGCAGTACTTTTCAAATTTTCTTTTTTGAGAACAAACAAGCTACAAAAACCAAGAATCCAATATGGCAGGGGAAGGTTCCCCTTAATGGGACTCACTAGCCTCAGACTGTTATTTGGAGAAAAGTGGGGATAAAAAATTAGAAACCAGCAGTTCAAAACACCACAAAGTCTGTGCAATTAGTAAGGGGGACAACCACCTCCCACAGATACATGCAAAACTTAAAAATAGCTACTCTTTGCTGTTATTCACTGCAAATTCCCTAGTATCATACCAAAAAGTACACTGGGACAACCCAAGGGCAAAACCTTATCGTAAGCACTGCAAACATTATTCCCCTAACTTGAAATACATCCCAGGCTCTCCAATATAGAGAACATCCTTTGGATCCCTCTCAGAGGATATTTTTTGTTGATTAAACCATTTCCTCACAAAAGGACTGGGTGTACATGTCTATGGATATGTACTTAGCACCTAGTTTCCCCTTCTGGGCAAGTGAGAAGAGTTCATTAGACTATCAATAACTTAGATACCAAGCATGGTCACACAAACTGCAGTCAGCACTTAGCACTCACTGGTGACGACAGACCAGTATAAAAAAAAAGTACACCCATCCTGACCTGGGATGCAGCTATGGAAACTGAAGATGCTGTTGAGACTTCATGAGATGGAAAGAGACAGATGATAATAAAAGAAACATGAAGATAATTGCTGAAACAAATTTCAGATCCTGAATACATCCCTTCTTGACAAGGATACGTTGGCTATGGTAGTATTTTTAATCATTACCACTACATGGGGTCCTAATGTTAGAGACAACCAACAGCACAAAATATTTCAAACCAGAGATGCATAGTTTATTCTGAAGGTGCATCTATGCCCCATGCACTATGTTAAAATATTTTTTGCAGCCATACATTCCAGTTTGAACTTGTGCAACAAAATTATTCATAAATCATACTGTTCCATCATGTCCCACGTCCCAACACCTGTAGCTGCACTGAAAATGGCATTAAGGCTTATTTTTATTATAACCTTTAACAAGTATTATGGTTCATCAGTTTCATACAGCAGGAGAAGGGGAGTGTTGAAAGAAGACAGTGTCCATTTTTGTTATGTACTTCCAAATAACCTGGTAATACTCCCTGAATAACAGAAAAAATGTATTGTACCATGACTTGCAAGAGACGATGGTTCACAGTTGCAAGGTAATGGCATGCCAATAACCTAAAAACCCAGCTAAATACAGTCCACTTTGCTAACAACAGTGTTCCAACATGATGAAAGATCTTTGCACTACACAAATTATCTACAGGGCTTCAATAGGAGGATTTTGGCCTGGGGTTTTTACCAAATGGGTATTATCATGTCCTGAGAAATTGCCTCTCACCCTTCACTTTCTCTTTTTCTTGAACTCTAGTCTTGCAAAAATCAATGTACTGTAACATCGCAACTCCAATTAGCCCTTTATGAAGGTATGTCCTATGACCACATGAATATAAGATTCAACAGCTTGGAAAAGTAGGCTGGCAAAAGGTAATAACATTTATAACATTCTAAGGAAACAAAAAAAATGAAAGGCAATATTAAAACATTTTTCATTCTGCACAGACATTCTGATAAACATTTTTAAAAATGTTTCTCCACATTATGCTCTTACATGTTATGATTATCCACAATGTGAATTACAGATGTGAACTGTCACTTATTTGATGATGCAGGTTTGTCAGTTACCTATCATAAAACATAATCTATGCCATGTATGTCTAACTCACATTCTGTGAAATGAAACGGCTGAATGCCCAAAAGTTGATAAATGGCAGTTTTCTTGTGAGTATACACAATCCGATCAAAAGTATCTGGACACCCCTCTATAAATGTAAACTCCCACCTAGATGTCACTATGACAGGAGATGTCATAGTGCCGCCACTGAAATGTGTACTGGAGAAACATGATTTACAGTGATTAATCATACTATACTATGTGGCAGTCTGATGGGACTGTTTGGGTGTGGCGAATGCTACATGCCGGACCACTGTGAAATTCTGCAAAGGTGGCGTGACAGTGTGGAGTGTGGGTGTGTTTTTCGTAGAAGACACTTGGTTCTGTTGTAATACTATGGGGCATGTTAGAGGCTGCAGGCTATAAGAACATTTTCATTGTTTGCATGTTGTCTGTTGTAGAACACCAGTTAAGGGATGATGACTGTGAGTTTTCAGCATGATGATGCTCATTAGCATAAAGCACAGACTGTTGGAGAGTGGTTTGTGGACAATAGGTTTCCAGAAGTGAAATGGCCAGGACCTCAACCTTAGTCAACACTTCTGGGATGAACTGGAACAGCGACTGCATGCCAGATTCCAACGACTCGCATCACTTACTAAGCTTGCTACAGTACTGCAGGGAGAATGATTGGCCATTCCCCTGGAAACATCCCAATACCTAGTTGACAGACTCCTCTGCAGGATTAGAGCTGTTATAATGGCCAATGGTGAGTCCACCCATATTAATGTCTGCTACTGAACAGTAAATTCTAGGGAGACTTATACGACAGTTTCACATAGATGTCCAGATACTTTTGATCAGATAGTATGTATCAGCTACCAAAAAAAAACCTACCCTTAGGAAAAAAAACCTGGAGATCACATTTGCACAACAAAAAAAATTTCACTCCTGTTAAAATCAATAGGATAACTGTGACCCTGGCAGTTGTCACCTTGTAAACTGGAGAGTAGAGATATAACTGTAAACAATATTAATGCCACTGAAATATATACAAGAAAAATATTGATTATAAATTAGGATGAATGCATTGATAAACATAGTATTGTGTTACTTCTAGAATTTATACAGTTTTTTCTTCTTCAAAATACACAAATACTATTTAAAATTCTGTGTAAAAAAAGTAAATTTTTTAATTTATCAAATTTAATTAAGCATTTAATTTTGTCTTTTCAGTTATTTAGCATCTCCACATATGCAAGCAGTTTACAGTACCATTCTTAGCCATATCAAAACATAAGGCAACTTCAGTTATGGAACTATCCTACAATGCTGAGATTAAAGTAAGTCAAAACGTTTTTAATGTAATCTGTTTTAAATTCTGGTGTACTGTTTGTGATGGAATAATTAACACTTTGTGTTAAAAGTTTGTTCAAAATTCACAGTTTTTTATTATATGCATAAGAACACCTTGTCAAAAGTAGCAAAGACAATACTTTCAAGTTATGAAAGTTAGTAAGATTGACAGGCTGTCGTGGACGCAGGAGCGGGTAACAAGTTGTTGGAATTTATGGTGCCAGATTTGAAGAAAGGTTGGTTCAATTTGGATTTGAGTTTTAAGGGCACCAACTCGGTTGAGCAGGGAGACTCTTCTCTAGGGCGGGTCGTTTGCTCGCATGGCTGCTCCTGGACTCACCCCACACTGATGATGACATCATATTGTTGAAGTAGTGGCCTTGTAAGCCTGCCTAATAAGGATGTAAACCCCCCTCTCATCTGCTGCGAATTTGCGAGTGAGATTGTTTTGCCATCTCACATGCCGATAGAACATACGTGCCCAAAAATAAGGTCACTTATGGGGTGCAGTAGTAGAGTGGGTAGAATACCCAAAAAGTTATGTGGCCGTGAAGCGGCCAGCAGTGAAATAACACCACACTTTTATGAGTAGGCTTTTATTTACTGCAATGATCCCTCCGAAGAGGCACTTACAACTGCCCAACGGCTAGGGTGTGTTGGCAAACAATACTGCGCATATTGTTGTGCGGCCAATAAAGAAAATTAAATCAGATTAAGATCCCGGCGCTTTTGAGCTGGTGGGACTTAGGGTGGTGCTGCCTCTGGGTGAAAATTTACGTTACGGTTCCGTATACAAGAAAAATGACTATTGCAAACTAAATTGTGAGTACAGGAAACGATGAAGGCCCAGAGGCACGCGACACATGACCAACAAAAGAAAATGGCGGACACCCGCCAAGAGCTCCGCCCAAAAGTGCGCGAGAGACACTGAAAAATACAAACGCATATAACAAAAAGAACAAGTACATAAAAACAACATGACCCTACATTAGAAAGCAAAATAACACTTATTAATTAGATTTTAAAAACAAATCATGTAGGAATGTAAAAATTAATTGGCAGCAAACTCGTTAAATGTTATATTGTAAATAAGCTCCTGGGCTGTCTCTCCCAGTCCGTTTCCTTATTCACTAATTTAAAAACACAGTTAACATATCAATAATTTACAAAATAATTATACCCTTAAGTTTTTAAGAGATTAGGGTGGCATCGGGTGGCTTGAGCTGGGCGAGTCCACTTTCACCCCAGGAGGGGTGTGGGTAGCCATGTCTAACTGGCTCCAAAACAATAAAAACTATGTTCAAGACATTTGTATAACAGTTTAAGGTGGCTGTACATTAGTGGAAATTTGGCTGACGTTATGCCACACACACACTACATGCACATGCAGACACTGGGACATAACACGTGTAGAGGGGACACACGAAGGAGGTTGCTGCAACTCTGGAACCATTCTTGCCCCCTTGCTGCATTCATTTCCCTGGTGGCAAGTTTACTGGGGAAGAGGAGGTTATTTGGTGGTAATTGTCGGCCCGAATTATTATGACCTCATAAGTTGCCTCTTAAGGGCACGAATGTGGGACGGTCATCGGACTCCGGCAGTACCTCAGACATCATGCAGATAGGGTGCACTCCTCGCACAACACGTTGAGACAGGAGTCGTGGAGGTGTAACCGCCACGTACGGGCTGACTCCCCCAGTAGAGGGCATGCCATGACTGCAGCATGCATCATAACCCCTCCCTTCCCTCTGGAGGCCGTTCATCTGCTGCAGCTAGTGGCAACAGGCCGGTGGACGTGGCCCCCGCCGAGGCCACAGATAGTACGAGCCTCGGGTGCAAAGTGGAGCTGGAGAGGTATTGTGACTGCCCCGCTGATGTGCTGCTGACACGTCTGCTGAGGAGGGCGAGTGGCCCCCACATGCAGTGCATAATGCACATGGTGGACAGTGGAGATGCTTGGAGCGCCGGAGAGGCATGGCACCGTCCTCCGGCTTAGTCGCATCACTGCTGCTTGACATGGAGTGAGGCCTGCGGCACAACCGCAAGAAGCGCTGGGTGGGTAGCGTGGTATCACCAACATGCTGTGGAAGCATACCCACCGCTGGCTCGGTCAAGGCCTTACTCGCAGAGGTGGACGCCATGCGCCCTGGTGGCATCGCAGCGTCGCTGGACAGGTAAGGTGACTGCAAGATCATGGCCCTGGCAGACGTCCTTCGTAATGGGCCTTGAGCGGCATCATCGATGACAGACGGCGCGATAATAGGTAATGCTGTAGCTGGCGCAGCTGGATGTTGATTGTTAGCAGTGGGGTCGCGAGAGGTGTCTGTCGAGGGTTTGTCTTCTGTGGGCCCTGAGGCCATCGGGATGCTGGGTATCACAGGCTGGAACAGGCATCTCAGGTTGCCATCGTTCGCGGGTTCAGGCGCCGAGGCGTGTGATCCGCTTGCAGGTTGAGGCGGCGGGGTATCTGACGCAGAGTGCAGTTGGCAGGCGAGTGGTGGCAGGCAACAATTGTGCAACATATTTTCTCTGATGCTTGCGTGCCTGCTGTAGTGCCTGCCCTCGGCGGCACCTACAGATTTTACTGCTCTTGGGGTCACTAGCATGACCTTGAGGCACATGAGAAAACTCCCTGGAAAGTCTAAATTGACGGTCTTACAGCAGCTCAGCAGGCATTATATCTGTTGCTAGGTTGACATGAGTGCATAGTGTGAACAAAGCTGCCAGCAGATGCTTGGCTCAGGATGCTAGCTTATCAACCACGCGCAACCGCGACTGTGTTTTCAGCTGTTGATTGCGGCACTCTGTTGGATTGGCGTGTGGATGGTAAACAGTGGTGGTGTTATGCAGCACTCTCCATTTAGTACTGCACTCACACCATTTACGCCCAGTGAACTGTGCTCCACTGTCTGACAACAATACGCGTGGGTATCTCCAACGTTGAAAAAATTAAGTTTCCAGCTGTTTGACAACAAATTTTGCACGCGCACTAGAAATGGGGTTTATACCCATCAGGAGAATAAATCAGTCACAACAAGGATGAATCTTTTTCCCATTGCAGTATGTGGGTACGGGCCTATTAAATCCAATGCTGTAGTTTCAAACAGTTTTGTAGGCAAACCTGGCACTTGTTGAGTACTCTCAGTACGGCGGCTTTTCAGACAATTGCATGCAACACACACATGAAGATACTGGCACATCTCCCAAGATATGTCTGGCCAGTAGAAATGTCGTTTGGCATTACGCTGCATTTGCAGTGCACCGGGGTGACTGGCTAAATCAGTGTCATGTGCAACCTGTAATAGAACTCCCCTTGCGGCATGTGGCACATAGGTAGTTCAGTGCTCGCTACTATTGTTGGCACACATTTCCAAACGCCTGTCTATTACATAACATCGCTCATTAATTTTTAATGCACACTCTTTAACCAGTCGGTGTGTCACTGAGCAAATCTGTTGTGCTTAAATTACGCATGCATAGAAGTCCATGAGTGTAGGATTTGGGGAAGTGGCAGTCAGCTATGCGCACGTAACTGTGTTGTCATTTGCGGTCAATAGCTCCTGCGGAGAGGGGGGAGAATGGCATCCCACTCCTCGTTTCACCAACCAAACCACAGCTAGGCATTGCATTTCATTTACATCATAGCGTTGTTCTATGGTACTGAACTTGGCACTACTGTAGTCCATGAACGTTTACTGCCATCATCACTGAGCTGGTATAGGACGGTGCCTAGCACACGTTTACTTGCCTATGTTTGTAAATACAAGGGACGGCTTGGGTCATGTTGTGACAGTGCAAGGCAGGTGCAGAAGGTGGTTTTTTCTTGAGTGAAGATCTCAGAATGTTCCTCAGTCCACTTGAATTGTTGAACAGGTGACAACAAGTTGTTAATGGAGCTGTAATAATTGCAAAATTTTGAATTTACTCACATAGCCAGTTGATTAGTGCCATTAACTGCATACATGTGGTTGGTTGTGGGTAGTCATCAATTAAACTTAACAGTTCTGAAGTGTAGCGGATACCATTTTTGTCCACAAAGTGCCCCACAAACTGTATACACGCTTTCCCTTGGTGACATTTCTGATTTGCACAAGTGAGACTTTTATAGCAAGACATTCGATGAGTGATAGATGTCGCGCGTGGACTTCCCACCACTCGGACCAGATTACATCATCATCAAGATAGGCCATTGAGAACTCGCCTACATAACCGTCAGACACTTGCACCATCATGGACTGGAATGTTGCTGGCACAGATTTCAGGCCAAATGGCATGGCCCTCAACTGAAACCAGCATCCATCGGGAGCAGTGAAGGCAGTCTTAGGATGATCCTCTGGTTTGACAGGTATCTGCCAGTAGCCGCTGCAGAGGTCAAGCGACGTTAGGACCTTGGCACCGTCCAGACTGTTGAGTGTGTCCTTGATGATGAATTGAGACTGTGCGTTTTCTGTAATGAGGTTGAGGGACCTGGAAATCAATGCAAAATCTCCAGGTCCCGTCCTTTTTCGGAGTTAGGTTGAAAGACAGAATTGTAAGCACTGTTAGTAGGTTCAATTATCACTTAATTCAGCATTTCCTGAATTTTTTCTTTACTGATGGGGTGTTGATGTGGCTGATAATGGTGCGGTGCGGTGTGTACTGGTTTTGACTGCATGAGAGGGATACAATGTTCTGCCACATTGGTACGACACAAAGAATCAGTTGCTACAAAAATGTCATGGCGTTCATTGAACAAGCGCTGGTTTATATCACAGTACTCAGCCGGTACAGCATGGTTGAGCTCATCCAGCTGCATATCCGGTATTGTACTTGTGTTCCGTGGATCTAAATTATACACAGTCTGACATTCCTTCTGTTCGAAATGGATTCACCTGTCAGCTGATTCTACCACTGTGTTCTGCTCGGTTAACCATGGTATGCCTAAAATTGCATCCTCTCGCAAGTCATTTGAAACAAGAATGTTGTGGTTGTTCCAATGTCCCTAATACACACTATTATAACCTATTGTTTCACCATTATTGGGGATGGTTGCAAGTTGCACGGTTTGATTAGTTGGTTTTATTTTGCTCACATCCAATAGGTTCACATAGACAAAATTATGTGAAACGGAGGTGCCTATTAGAGCGTGGCAATGTTTATTGTTTAAGTAAACAGGAATAAGGATCACTTGATTTTTACTGCTGCAAGTTTCTGAGATGAGTATTTGTTGCGGAGTCTGTCCAGATTCACTGCTACTTACCTGGGGGTAGGTAACGTCCGACTGCTCTACTCTGCTCGTTCGTTTCCCGGCGGCTCTTTTCCATCATGCTGCTTTGTAATGCGGTTTGGACACTCGTCATGCCAGCAGTGTATACGCTGGCCATCACAGTAACGACAGGCGAATGGTGGTGGACCACGTCACGAGTGTGTTTGCACAGAGTCACTCTGTTCTTTCTTTCCCAGAACACGCACATCACTGGGATTTGAGGTTTTGTCATCTTTGGTAGGTTGGTCTGAATGTTTATTCTCTGTCACCCTCACAGATCCTACTTTTGCGTCACTCTCGCGGTTCCGGCGCGGTGGCCCGGAATTGCGGGGCAACTGGGAAGGTATTATTGCCGAAGTCTGGTCTAGGAACACTAACGCCCTCATGAAGTCATCCTCTGGGGGTAGAGAATAAGCGGTGCAAAAGTGCCACAGAATTCTGGTCGCACTGTGCATGCATGCTACCACCTTGAGCACTACCTTGGTTGACATCTGTGGATGATATGTCTGTACGAGGTTGATTTTCTGCATAACAAATGTTGAGAGAATGACGTGGCTGTGTACTTGCAGAGAGCTGAAAGTACCTGTAAAACAGCACTCAAAAGCACGGCGGAATACCTGCCATGTGACACCATAGTGTGAAATTCCACGCCACCACTTTCTCGCATCACCACTGAGACGATCACCCATGTAGTTGGGCCAATCTTCCTCCTCAATGCCATAGCACTGCAGCCTGCTGGTACAGTCGTGCAGGAAGACCGATGGGTCCTTTGGTGGGCAGACCTTCAAAACCAGGTAGTGATTACAAACGGGCAAGTGTAGATGCTAGTGTTGCTGCAGAGAGAGAAAGTGGTTGTGTTGTTGTTGACACCATGGTAGGCATGGCGCCATGCAGTCCTGTGGCCACATGGAGGAGCCGTCTGGAATGTGCCGGTGGGGTGGTGAATGGCGAGGTGCGGCTGCGTTGTCCCTGGAATGCGCATTGCAGAGATACCAAGCGGAGTTGTAACATGCACTGTTTGCACACAAAACGGTCCTTCCCACGATCACACAACTCGCTCGCTGTGACACATTGGCGGTGGGCTCTCGATCCACAGCTATCACAGCATGTGAGCTCCGAGCTTGTCCCTTGGCAGACGGTTTGTTGACATAGCTGTGGTTGGCTTTGGATAGCAACACCGAAGATGGCTGGTTGTTTTGCTGAGAATAAAACAGGGGGACGTGGTGGGTCATGACACAGCACACACTAAATAAAGTTCTCAGAAGTTAACGTGCCAAGTTCCTTAGTTGGCACACACTTGTCATGATACATTCGATGGCACCGAGCGCACGTAAGGGTGGCCTGGAAAAGTCCTTCACACAAACGCATGTTGCTGCATTTCTGCACAGTTCTACAGAACTTGGTTGGTGTTGGTGATGATTCGTTCAGTCCGACGCAATTGCAGTACTCTGTGTTGCATACAGGGTCAACGGTACCCCGGACCTGGCGAGTCTTACACAGCGTTCACACAAATCGGCCAGTTGGCCCGTGGCTGTACGCGCCACTGACTTGGAACACAGTTCATTGTTTATTTTGTCAATGTACTCATGCAGTCATTGGACTTCTGCAAGATTGGAACACTGACAGGTACTAGATCTCAGTTGCACTAGAGTGAATGGATCTGGGTCGAGTAGTGGGCACACACACTTCAAGCACAAGCATACCACAATTCCATTAGAGGTTTGCCAGTCTATCAACCTGCTGTCACGTCGCAGTTGGTGGGGAAATTCCATGTTGCCCACCTGATCTTCGCCAGGGTCAATGGACCACGCGGCCCTATGCCGAGCGTGGAAGGGGTAAACCGCTCAAGCAAATGGAAGGGTGGAGTCACCACGTACGCACACCACACACGTTGCTAGCTGTCGCCTCCCTATCTCACCCGGACGAGTGAATGGGAGGTGGTTGGATGTTGCTACACAAGATGGCGGCGGAAGATTCCGTGGCCAGATTCTTCAATGCGTACCTTAACAATGACGTGGCTGGCTGATGATCGCCATGTTCCAGCAAAATTTCCCGTTCTTATGCAAATTTCTGTTGAGTTCATGGTGGCACAACCCTCTTCTGGCATGGAAAAGGAAGGATTTAGGAAAATTGCCAGGAACTTGAATTTGACAAGGATACAGAGCATCAACACATAACAGAAAATTGCACTTGCAACAACAAGGATGGGTACATCTCCAGGTTAGACATACAGGTAGATAGTTCGGTTTTTCAGGCAGGAAAAAGCAGAAAAGGTGTTTTACATTTTTTCAGAACGGAAATGACCACAGGCTTATGCAAGCCATATGACGGGCTGTCGTGGGTTCAGAAGAGGGTAACAAGTTGTTGGAATTTATGGTGCCAGATTTGAAGAAAGGTTGGTTCAATTTGGATTTGATTGAGTTTTAAGGGTGCCAACTCAATTGAGCAGGGAGGCTCTTCTCTAAGGCAGGCTGTTCGCCCGCAGGGCTGCCCCTGGACTCACTCCCATGCCGACGATGACGTTATATTGTTGAAGTAGCGGTCCTGTATGAGGATGTAGATCCGCTCATATACCGCGAATTTCCGAGTGAGATTGTTATTGCCATCTCACACACCGATAGAACATACATGCCCAAAAATAAGGTAACTTATAGGGTGCAGTAGTAGAGTGGGTAGAATACCCAAAAAGTTATGTGGCCGTGAAGCGGCCAGCAGTGAAATAACACCACAGTTTTATGAGTAGNGGGCCCAAAAAGTTATGTTGCCGTGAAGTGGCCAGCAGTGAAATAACACCACAGTTTTATGAGTAGGCTTTTATTTACTGCAATGATCCCTCTGAAAAGGCACTTACAATTGCCCAACTGCTAGGGTGCATTGGCAACCAATACTGCGCATATTGGCGTGTGGCCAATAAAGAAAATTATATCAGATTAAGATCTCNGTTTTATGAGTAGGCTTTTATTTACTGCAATGATCCCTCTGAAAAGGCACTTACAATTGCCCAACGGCTAGGGTGCATTGGCAACCAATACTGCGCATATTGGCGTGTGGCCAATAAAGAAAATTATATCAGATTAAGATCTCGGCACTTTTGAGCTGGTGGGACTTAGGGTGGTGCTGCCTCTGGGTGAAAATTTACGTTATGGTTCCCTATACAAGAAAAATGACTATTGCAAACTAAATGGTGAGTACAGGAAACGATGAAGGCCCAGGGGCACGTGACGCGTGACCACCCTAGCTAGAGACCAACAATAGAAAATGGTGGACACCCATGATAGGTTGTCTGGAAGAAGCCGCGGTCAAGAGAAGATGTGTTGCATGGAGGTCTTCAAGTTCTGTAAGTTTCTGATATAGTAGTGCTGTCTGATCCAGTCTTAAAATAACTAGGGCTTTAGTATTTTTGAATAATTATGAACAATCCATAATTGTTAGCAGCTATGCATAGCCTGCATACCAGCTTCATTACGTACCAAATAAAGTACCAGCCAACATTTTTGTTAATTAAACCACCTGCTTTGGGCCAAAAGGCTTCTCCAGGGGAATAACATACATAGAAAACTTAAATCTAATTTAAAAACAATATGCAAAGTTCAAGTTTACTAACTTTCATAACCTGAAAGTAGTGCCTTTGTTACTTTGGACAAGATGTTCAGACACACATCATAAAAACTATGAATGCTGAACAAACTTATAACACGGTGTGTTAATTATGCAATTAAAAACTACAAACACAAAATTTAAAACAGATTACATAAAATTTTTTTTTTTNAACACGGTGTGTTAATTATGCAATTAAAAACTACAAACACAAAATTTAAAACAGATTACATAAAATTTTTTTTTTTACTCATTTAAATTTCAGCATTATCGAAGTTCCATAACTCAAGTTGCCTTCGGGATGCGGTGGTGCANTTTTTTTTTTACTCATTTAAATTTCAGCATTATCGAAGTTCCATAACTCAAGTTGCCTTCGGGATGCGGTGGTGCAGTGATTAGACTACTTGCCTTCCACCAAGGTGAATCGGGTTCAATTCCTGGCGTGGTTGCCGCCTGGATTTTTGCATGTGGGAATAATACCGGACAATGCCGCCGGTCGACAGGTTTTCTCGGAGATCTCCCGTTTACCCCGCCCTTGCATTCCGATACTGCTCAATACTCACCTCGTTTCACCCTCATTGGCTCTAAAGACCTTGATGTTAAGTGCCTCCCAAATCTGTTCACTTCACTCGCTCAAAATGNCGTTTCACCCTCATTGGCTCTAAAGACCTTGATGTTAAGTGCCTCCCAAATCTGTTCACTTCACTCGCTCAAAATGCCTTGTTTTGATATGGCTAAAAATGGTACTGTAAACTGCTTCCATATGTGGTGGTGTTAAATAAATTCAAAGATGAAATTAAATGCTTAATTAAATTTGAAAAATTTAAAAATTTACTCTTTTCACGCAGAATTATAAATAATGGTTATGTATTTTGAAGAAAAAAAAAACTATGAANCGTTTCACCCTCATTGGCTCTAAAGACCTTGATGTTAAGTGCCTCCCAAATCTGTTCACTTCACTCGCTCAAAATACCTTGTTTTGATATGGCTAAAAATGGTACTGTAAACTGCTTCCATATGTGGTGGTGTTAAATAAATTCAAAGATGAAATTAAATGCTTAATTAAATTTGAGAAATTTAAAAATTTACTCTTTTCACGCAGAATTATAAATAATGGTTATGTATTTTGAAGAAAAAAAAAACTATGAATAATGCAATACTGTGTATATTGATGCATACTACTCAATTTATACTCCTGCAATGTCAAAACAAAAATTCTATATAAAAAAAGATTAACCGTTTTTATCTTACCGGTGACTACTTCTAAGATCATGAAATACACAATGTTCTAACAACTTAATATTTTCATAATTCATCACAAGTAACATGTGTCAGTCAGTGAACCAACTGCATGCTGGCAATTGACACAGCTGATTTTGTTGCTGCCACAAAATTGGGTATAAACATCTCATTTTTAAGCCACCAAAACTTTTTTTGCACCAAAGTAGTAACTGGAATATATCATGATGGCTAATTTCCAAGACAACCACAATGATTACTTAACACCGTATTTGTAAAACAGTTACGCTTAAAAAATAATTATGTTGAAAATTTGTGAAACAAATTTAAAAACAAAAAAATTCTTCATGGTAACTTACTCGGATGTTTGGAACAAGAGCAGCTTGGTTGTGTGAATGTTATTAAAATTAAATACTATTCTTATACATAAATGTGGTGGAAAAACTGGGATAATAGGAAACAAGAGCCCCTGTAAACCACATAGAAGCTCTCCTTTTTGTGCGGAATGATGCATCTTCAGCTACATATAAGTAAGAGACATTTGTTGAAGCATACAGTGCTGTTTTTACCATAAGAAAAGTAAGCTATAATTGTTTACGAGACTTTCAACATTTAAGAAACCTTGAGATGGGTTGCAGCATTTCGACAGAACAGGCAATGTTTTCATTTTCACCTATGGCCATTTTTCAGTGTCTCCTGTGAGTGCAAAACTTCTGATAAGTCATGAAAGGTTACAACAGCAATGTAGCCATTACAAAACTCTGAAATAAAATTATTGGTGCTGACATTCAAGATTAATTTCATCAGATAGTCATGCAACGGTATAGTAAATAACACAGGATTACAATGCTAGAGCCTTAACATCAGCTTGAGAACTGTACAAAGTACAGGTGTGTTTATCTGACACACATTAAAATGACTTAAATGTCTATAAACATCTGTAATTAATGAAATAATGAACGTTATATGTTATTTCTGAAATGATAAAATTCATTTATATCCTGTGGTCATCCTTTTCACTGTAAATGTCTGTATTAGCAGCCAAATATTTTTCTCAGCAATACGTATACAACCAAATTATAGGTGGAAATAGACCAAACAAATTAGTTTGATATTAATGAAAAATTATCAGAGGCTAGAAAAAATTTTTTATTAAAAATATATGTGCATGAATATAATATTTTATTTATAAATTGCAGCAATGTTTTTGTTTGTACTAAATATGTATTGAACTTGCTGAAATACACTGATATTTTCTCAACATAAAATATATTTTATATGACTTATTTGCTTTTTAAATAAATTATGTACTTCTGGAGAAACCGAATCTTCGTCACAAATAAAAAAATTGTTTAGGCCAAATACTAAGCGTGTAAATACGTTTAGCATAGAGAAACAACTTTTAATTGGAATGGCAATGTTGGCAAACTAACAAACCCATGATGGGAAAAAAGGTGGAGAAATGCCAATTTATAGTCCTATGAAGCATACAAACATACACAAAAGAAACACACACACACACACAAGCACGCAACGCACACACAGATATATTACAGGAAACAGAAGCAAAAAAAAAAAAAAAGAGAGAGAGAGAGAGACACACAAGGGTAGAAAAGGGGAGCGGAAAACCAGCAACTTCTTGTGTTTCAAATATTTTATTTAAAATGTAACAGTAAATGCCGCAAAGAAACTGGACGGTACCCATGTATGTTGAACCTACTTATGAGGTACGAGACACCTGTTCAGACATTTATTTACACAAAGCAATGATGATCACCAGATGCCACAAGTTAACATAATGTCGGAAGCTACACTCGTCGTTTCCAGACAAGATACGCCTGACCATATGTGACTAATATAATAAGATGTAACAAACTGTGAACAGACAATGAATAATGCTCCCCATTTCACATGCTTCGGACACAAGGAATGAGAACAATTTAACATCTTGTGTTCAGTTATACGGCCCTGTGAAATAGTTGGGGTTCATGTAGTCATATTACATGTGATAAATACGAAAATGTGTACATTGGTGGTACTTAAACAAATCTGGGCAAAACTTAAAAATCAGGTTTAAATAACGTACTCACTACACCAAATTAATACAATTAATTGCATGTTTAAACTAAAATGGAATCCTCTGCTTCCATTGCTAAGCATTTAAGCAATTTGCTTAAGACTCTTGTGGTCTCACATAAGCAGCCAAACTACACTATTATACGCCGCGCTCATTAACACAATTTTTTACTAAACTGTCTGCAGTATACATCTAGGCTACATCCTACCCCACCTCCTCCTTTTTGTTCTCTGCCACAATAAACTGTCAGTTTACACCACCAACCCCTTTGCCGCCCTTGATCATCCCAGCAGGGGGTTAATGCCATTCTTTTAGTTCCTTCTTTCTCCTGGTGCGGCCGTGAAACAGTTGTTAGTATTATACCACAGAATTCTGACTTTTAAAAGCAATGCAGCTCCTCCTCCGAAGCCATTAATAACTTTAAAGAGATTTCATAAACCAGGAAAAATTCCAGCAATTCGGAATAATACGAATTTCAATCCTGTACATTTCTCACTTTTCCCGCATTCGCAGAACCCTAACTCTATCGAGCAGCACGGTTAGCCGNGAATTTCAATCCTGTACATTTCTCACTTTTCCCGCATTCGCAGAACCCTAACTCTATCGAGCAGCACGGTTAGCCATGATTTACACCTGCCAGCACACGGTCAGGAGTGAAGGGTAAGATAGCTCGGGGAATCCCATTTATGCATTGTGTGCACCATGACTGATAATATGTTCCCAACCCTGCACTTGGTCGATACTTCGACCTATCAAGAGTGCAGGACTCTTATTGTCACTGCACCAACCACACCCCGCAGCCGACCTCTTGCATACCCCACGAGGTAAAGAACCTGAACATCTATCATTGTTGCAGAGTGGCAGGTGGCATTGTAAATGTGTTTTATCATGTAGCATGTTTATGCAATAATGACAAGAGCTTACAACAGCATTAATAAACCGTACTATCATTATCCTGTCCTGTTTTGTTAAGATCAAATGTTTTAAGGTTATTTTCTTGATTCATACATATTTCATGGTTTGTTAAGTTTTAGCTATCGAAAGGTAAATTTACTTTCACAATGTAATTTAGGTTACTAAATAAATAAAAAATGTATAATCAAAATGGTAAATTTGATTGTTTTGGTGACCACAGCATGGCAATTCAAAATACAGTCACCAAGTGACCATAGTCGTCGAGATGTCACTAACATATTTTGTGCTAGCCTTGACTTTTTCCTTTTCATCACACCATCACCATGTAGCTACACAATTTTTCCTACTATCCACTTTAATTTTCAAATACATGGATGGCTTCAAGAAANTACTATCCACTTTAATTTTCAAATACATGGATGGCTTCAAGAAATAGTTTTCATTACGTAAATTTTTAAAAAACTTCAATAAATTTTTTAATCAATGGTTTAATAACATGTTTTAAAGAGGTGCACCATTTTAGTTTAAAGGATAATTATTCTAAACTGCATAGCAGCCATCCCCACACCCATTCCTTACTCATGCTCTCAAGTAACTTGCACCCTTTTCATCAACCATGCAGAATCCAGNGAATTTCAATCCTGTACATTTCTCACTTTTCCCGCATTCGCAGAACCCTAACTCTATCGAGCAGCACGGTTAGCCGTGATTTATACCTGCCAGCACACGGTCAGGAGTGAAGGGTAAGATAGCTCGGGGAATCCCATTCATGCATTGTGTGCACCATGACTGATAATATGTTCCCAACCCTGCACTTGGTCGATACTTTGACCTATCAAGAGTGCAGGACTCTTATTGTCACTGCACCAACCACACCCCGCAGCCGACCTCTTGCATACCCCACGAGGTAAAGAACCTGAACATCTATCATTGTTGCAGAGTGGCAGGTGGCATTGTAAATGTGCTTTATCATGTAGCATGTTTATGCAATAATGACAAGAGCTTACAACAGCATTAATAAACCGTACTATCATTATCCTGTCCTGTTTTGTTAAGATCAAATGTTTTAAGGTTATTTTCTTGATTCATACATATTTCATGGTTTGTTAAGTTTTAGCTATCGAAAGGTAAATTTACTTTCACAATGTAATTTAGGTTACTAAATAAAAAAAAAATGTATAATCAAAATGATAAATTTGATTGTTTTGGTGACCACAGCATGGCAATTCAAAATACAGTCACCAAGTGACCATAGTCGTTGAGTGTCACTAACATATTTTGTGCTAGCCTTGACTTTTTCCTTTTCATCACACCATCACCATGTAGCTACACAATTTTTCCCACTATCCACTTTCATTTTCAAATATATGGATGGCTTCAAGAAATAGTTTTCATTACATAAATTCTTAAAAACTTCAATAAATTTTTTAATGAATGGTTTAATAACATGTTTTAAAGAGGTGCACCATTTTGGTTTAAAGGTTAATTATTCTAAACTGCATAACAGCCATCCCCACACCCATTCCTTACTCATGCTCTCAAGTAACTTGCACCCTTTTCATCAACCATGCAGAATCCAGTCATAATACCTCTTCTGTTAAGATACCCGTCACTCTCCTCGCTTCTGAAGATGCAGTCGCTTTCACAACACTCAGGCCTCCTATGCAAATGTGCGCATACACACACACACACACACCTATGCACATGCAAACAATTTTTTTTTTTAATTTTTTTTTTTTTTTTTTTACTCAGCAATTTANCAATTCAACAGAAATAAAATTTTAGGGTCTGTTCAAGGTTTTACCCCATAAAGTGGAGAATAATATTTCAATCTTAACAATAAATTAGGTTGTCACGTCACTAGTAATTGCACATCACCCACGGCTCATTAGCACCTACATCCTCAAGTTGCCACAAAGTGCATTCAGAACTGCAGGCTGTTCACGGTGAAGTGAGCACTTTTCAGGCCCTAGTTACTTTTTCCTTTCAGCCATTTTTTTTTATCCTTTAACCACCTTTATAAATAAATATTGCCATGTAAGTAATAAACACGGTGTGTATATTCCACCGCACTCGGAAGTTAACATCAAAGGCTAAAATAAAATATATTATTGATTATTATTCCAAATGAGGGCTTACAAAAGTGCTCACTTTACTGTGAATAGCCTATACAAAAGTAAGTAACATTACTGAAAAATTTTGATGATAGCAATATACAGATTCTTACCTCCTCTGGACAAAGGTCATGAGTGCAGCTCTGAAAGTGTCCACAAATAAGAGGAAAAGCAATAATATAACGATTTTGGGCCGGAAACTCCAAGCACATGTGAAAATGATCTTCAAAAATCTTGCTGTAGAAACTGAAACAAAGTCACAAATATTAACACACCAGTGAAAGAGGAAACAGTTCACAATAAATATTCTACATAAAAGAATTCCAAAATATCAAAGTCAGATATATTTGTTCGAAGTTGGTTTGTTACACAGAGGTTTTAAATTTGTAACTTCAGCATTAAATATAGCAATTAAAGCAGCTCATGTGAGGGGCTATGCACAGAATATTTACGAATAAACGTTTATTAACCCTACTGCCCATAGAATGTTCATAATATATTCAGGTTTCTTTTTAAAAAAAATTTATACCCCATCATTTAGCATAAAATATAATAGCTTCAAATCAATGCAAAATGCTTGTCTGGGAATTAAAGGGCAGTGGTGGTTCTTTCACACTAAGCACATAGACTAAAAAAATGTTTTTCTAAAACACCTGTGAGCAAAACAATTTTTGGCTACGGGCCTATAAAGCAAAAATTGCTCACTTGTAAATTTTTTAGCTAAATGCCTGCTATGCAAAAGAATGGTGACTTCATATGAACTGAGCAATCTTTATCTCTTCATGACATAAATCAAAAGTAACACATTTATGCAGTTAATATTTTGTTCAAAGATGAGACTGCACATAAGCTATTTTAAAATGATACCAACTGATATTGTCGTCTAATGGGAAGTCCATAACAACAGAATAGATAACACAATTCTTTGAGGAAGTCAGTAAAATATATTTGAAATGTACTAAAGGCACAAGAAAATGGCCAATACTACAATAAAAACTATTTCTTGGCAACTTTTTAGCAAGCTTCGGTTTGTCTATTACTTTCCCTCAAACTGTCATATCTTAGTAGACACATTAAAAAATATGATTCCATGAATTTTTATAGTCATACTTACCATTACTTGTACACCACAATTGAAGAGAATCGGCCTAATAGTTCTAAAGATTTAAATTAAATAAATTTTGGAGGGTACTAACTCCTAAACCCATTAAACAATTCACAGAAGAATAATTTTTCATGTATTAATGGGAAAACTTGAGTTTTGTTCAAATCAATGATACAAATGCTAAGCTATTACATCATACTGTAAATTTATCGTATCACCCTTACTGGGGACAAAATATATGTTTGAAAGATTCATTTTCTGTCCCCCATTTCCTAGAGGAAGATATAAAACGCCATTCTAAAAAAAAAAGTGAAAACAAAACTTTATGGATGGTATCCAAGCCAACCAATTTGAACCAAAAATAAAATATATGTAAACCGATTTTTGTTATTCTGTTAATTATATAATGTAGCAAAATTTGTCAATGAAGCGACAAGATGCTGGGAAAAAGAAACAGGGAGAGGGCAAACACACAAACACACAGAGATACACTGAAAGACATACAGAAAGGAAAGTTATTACCCACGCCTTATTCACCAAAGCAAATAAGGTAAAAAATAATGAAAAAATCACAACTTTAGAGAACATTGCAATATGAAAGTTATGTTTTAAAATAAGAATACTGTTGTAGAGGTTATTTTCTCGGGCACTCCAAAATACCATTACCTTTGTGTTACATTTTGTAAACAATGTGTTTTAAGGAAATTTTTTCAGTATTAGTTGTTGCAACATAAAAAGGAAAAAAAAATGTATTAACTGTTACAAAGTCATAGTTTTCATATTTTAAATATACAGTGAAATCCAGATATTTCGTATCCCGATTATTCGTATATCCCGCTAATTCGTGCAAATTTGCCGGTCCCTTAAGAAAATCCCTTTAATTCGTAAAAAAAACAATGCATTCCGGTCCCCTCAATAATACGTATTTATTTTGGTCCTCGAGCTCAATTAAAACGTCTTATAATTCTTATTTCCAACTTAAAAATCTTGTTAACTCGTAATGTTTTTAACCATAAACTGTACACGAGCTCTAGATTTATGCAATTCGGGCAGAGTAAAAAAAACCTGAAGGGTACTGAGGGACGTAGGAGGGTTTGAAGGGCAGGTAATGACGAGGCTGTGAGGCGATGTGTCTGTGATTCCCGGAACTAAGAGACGCCTTGGTGTCCAACCTCGGGTTATGAGAGGGTAGGAAGATGCAGAGCGAGTGAAAAGTTAGTCAGTTTGGTCTTAGCCATACCTTCGAAAAGAGCTAATAAGTGTCTTTCCATTAGAGAAAAAAAAGAAATCCTAAACGCAGTGCCGGTGGTGATAAACAAATTGACGTGTCCAAACGTGATAACGTTCCTCCTTCCACAATAACATCAATTCTGAAGAACAAGGACAAGATCGCCTCCCAGACATCGGACAGCAAAGTAAAGCGCTTTAAGACTGGTGAGTATCCACAACTAGAACAGAATTTAAAGAAAGTGGTTTGTGCAAGCACGGAATTCGAATGTACCATTTGGAGGAAACATTTTAAGAGAAAAAGTAAAAGTTTTCGCAGAAAAAATGGGAATTAAAGACTTTCGTGCGAGTGATGGTTGGTTTGATAGGTTTAGAAAAAGGCACAGCATAAAATTAAAGAAGCTTTGTGGGGNGGAGTAGAACTACGAATTGGGAGAAATAATCTATTCTTATGACATTTTTAATGGCAATGAGACGGGGTTATTTTATAAGTGTCTCCCCGACCGATCAATGCATTCTAAGGAAGAAAAGTGTCATGACGGAAAAAAGAGTAAAGAACGTGTAACCATATTGTTGGCCGCCAACATGGATGGATCTGAGAAATTAAGACCGCTCATGATAGGCAAATCAGCCAAACCAAGATGTATCAGTGAATGCTGATATGGAGAAAAGGCAGCGAAAAATTCCACTTTTCATGGATAATTGTACGGCCCATAACAATACCCCACCGCTCAGTCATGTTAATGTTGTGTTTTTGCCTGCCAACACTACTTCTAAGCTGCAGCCTCTAGACCAGGGCATAATTAAAACGTTCAAAACCTTTTACCGCAAGGAAGTAGTGATGCAACTCCTTGACAGCATCGAGGATGGGAAGGATCATAAAATCACCTTATTTTCAGCCATGAACATTGCTCACAAGGCGTGGCAAAGTGTTAGCGAAAGCACAATAAAAAACTGTTTTCGTGCTTGTGGATTCACGAAGGTGGAACTTTCATCAGCAGTTACTGAACAAGACTTAGAATGCCCTGTGAATTGGAATCGTCTTCCTCAAAATGAAGAAAATTCTATAACGTTTGAAGATTTCGTCCATTTTGACGATGGCCTAGCAGTCGCAGGGATTCTAACTAATGACAAAATTTTGGCTCCATCTCAGAACATTGATGGCGAAAGTGATGATGAAGATGATGTGCCGACAATTACACCTAAAGTGGCTAAACAATACATCAACAACTTGCGCCATTTCTTAGCGAAATCAGACGTTGGCGATGAAGTATTTTCTGCTTTGAACATGCTTGACAAAGCCATCGACAATACCCGTCTGCAAGGCTTGCACCAAAAGAAAATTACAGATATTTTTTAAACGTAAATTTTTTATGTGTTTTTTATTGGTGTAATTATTGATTTATATACAGAGTACATACTTATACATAATATGTAGCCATGCGTTTATCATTACATATTAATGCAAATTTTCATTAATCTCGTTATGTATTTTTTCTTTTTTTGCTCTTGATTATTGGTAATCCCGCTAATTTGAATATCTCGATAATTCATATTTAACATTCAGTCCCTTAACAATACGAATTATCAGGATTCTACTGTATGTGTGGGAATATAATTAAAAGATAGGTACAACATAAACAGTTTGAATCAAACCAGATAAACATAATACTGTGTTTCTTGTTTCTCTTAAAGTGTCTATTCTAATTTTGTTTCCAAACATTGCAAGAGGTGCTTTGAACAGAAATGAAGCTACACGTAAATCTACTACGATTTCTTTCATTATCATAATGGTTTTTATTCTATAACAAAAATACAGTCACAGAATTTTTACAATTCCAACACAGTTATGTGTGACCTAATTGCATGTCAGTAAGCCAGGTAATTTTGCTTTATTTGCTGATACAGAAAATGTTTATTTTAATTGAAGAAATAGAAAAAGCCTTTACAAACTGAAATTTTATAAATATATTGTCAACCACACAAACAGGGCACATAATACGAATTGCAACTCATGCATCCCACCAAATATCATCTAGGGAATGATGTGGCTTGACACAACTGTAGTCTTGTAAAGCACAAAGAAATTTTCTATGCATGACAAAAAACCAGAAAATGGAACTTCTAAATAAGCTTTAGGCAACAAAACATGCTGTTTGTAGTAAAGTAAGCACTTTTGGAATTTACCTTTAAAGAAAATAACTGTCCCTAACGGCATACATTTTAATGTAAGCAATAACTGCAGTACTCATAGTAAAGTTGTAGCAAATTATGAAGAGTATTTCCATGTCTCAACACCTTACTATTCACAATTTTAAAAATCAATGGCAGCTGAATTCAGTTTCTTTCTCGTATGCACATGAGAATAAAAATTCTGGAAAAAGTAGCACATCTGTCTTTCTAACAATTTCATAACATCTAAGTTACCAGGTCAATAATTTTCTCTTTTTTTTACCTCTTTCCCGTTACCAAATTTATGTTCCTTGAATTTCATAACTTTAAATGGAAGTGTTTTTATTTCTTACATTCCCACAATTACATTCTCTGAACGTGATTTTAGATGGCAGTTCAGAAATCCAAATATAAAATATTGACTAGCATGATAAATGAAAATATTTCTATTTACTTGTTGTAAGTGAAGAGGTATATTTTGTGACAACTTTATGCTGTATTTTGACATAGTTGATGGTTTCAGTAAAGTGTAATGTTTAATGTAACATGCTAACCTGGCAAATGTATTAACATGCCATTTAAGTTGTTTACATTATTTAAAACTTAGGAGAAATTGAAGAAACTTAAGATGAATACATTTAATTATCTTTGAAATATTGTGTAGCAATTTTGAGAGCTTCAAAGTATGAGTGCTGTTATTTACACGAATGTGAAGAACCATTTTAGAAGTAGATATGTTAGTATGTAAGTTACTTCACTCTTGTGAGCATATGATGACAAGAAATTGCTTCATACTACAAGTAGAACATTACTTTGGTACTTTTAAAATAACACAGTTCAATGATGTCTGGTTGACCTTGCAATGACACAGTATTATTAATTTTCGGGATACGTAGTTCATTTTCTTTCGCATTGCCAGGTGTCGTAAAATTGTTATTGGGTTTGAAATTAAAGCCATGGGAGTTAATTTATCAGGCTTCAATTTGCCGTTTCGAAAGTCGTAGTTTTCAGTAAGCATCATTATTAGATTAGAAACTTTCCAACTGTGTCATCAGGTTTCTTTCTAGAAGTTTGATTATCTTTAACTGACGGCGCAGTTCAGCGGGTTACGCAGTTTGGAATAGTGTGAGAAAAAGAGGCCGGCCCACGCCGTGGTTTTGTTATCGGCAAGGAGTGGGGATAGGCACGCAGCGAAATAAATTACCGAGTGCCTATCACCCAGGAGACAGATTACTGACAACGGCAGAACAGTCGACAACAAGCAACGAGTTCCGAGGCCACGTCGGGCGTGGCAATAGCCCCCACATCGGCAACTTAATCCTACTTGTTACTTCTCCGCTGGTATGGGAGGTCGTGAGTTACTCTGGCAATGCCAGCTTTCAAGAATAAATAATCAACAAACGACTTTGGCACTGCTCTGTACTTGTCTGCTTATCTGTAAACCTGTTCGTACTCTGAATACCGGCAATTAAAAATGTGAATTGCATCATCTTTATAATAAATAAAAGTAAAGAATAATAAACCAGAAGTTTACTTCATTATTCAATATTTAATTGGCGCCTTTTTTTTACAGAGTTTCATGTTGCTACCACCGAGCTAACCGAGTTGTAACTTCCAGCAGTCAAAACGAGATGAGCGAGTTACAAATATGGCGCCTAACTGTGGGGCTGCAATGTTATAAATATGACCCGAACGCGAGGCAGGAACATTACAAACATGGCGACCTAGCCGCGGGGCACGATTAACAGCACCTGAAGACTCGGGGATCTACAAACATCGCAACATCGAAGCATCACATAACCAAGTTACCAACAGTTTCAAACGTGTCTACGAGCTACGCAACACGATAACGGCAGTTACAGTGTTCCAGTGAGCAACGCTGAAGTTCCAGGTACGAGACTACTAAAATGTTAAGAAATCAACATTAACGTCTGAAAATTCATTAATGGAGTCACCAGTTCAAGTAAATTCATCAAGAAGTATTGTGCTTATTTTGTGTGCAAGTACAGGGGATGGACAAAATAATATGAACACCATGCAATATAGTACATTTTGTTGCATGTTGGCAACACTGCTTCCCTGTAAATAATGTGACGCGTATGTATTGCACAGTTTACGTGCCAAGTCTTGTAGGTTATATTTCAGTGTATTATACGCTTTGTTCTGCGACNGTTATATTTCTTTGTATTATACGCTTTGTTCCGCGACCTTTAAAACAAGCGATCGGTGAAATGTGTGATCTCTCAGACTTCGAAAGAGGGCAAATCGTTGGTGCTCGGTTAGCGGGAGCATCTATGACGAAAACCGCTGAATTGTTTAACGTTTCACGAGCGACAGTATCCACGGTAATGACAGCATACACAAAACATGGTAAAACATCATCGGTGAAGAGGAATAGTGGGCGAAACCCAAAGTTAACTGACAGAGACCAATGAACATTAAAAAGAATTGTGGCCAGACAACATAAAACTACCGCGACAAAAGTGACAGCAGAATGCAACACTCACTTGAGTAATACTATTTCGACAAAAACAGTACGGCGGGAGCTCCACAAAGCTAACATTCATGGAAGGGCTGCAATTGCGAAATCCTTTATAACGGAAGCCAACACTAAGCTGCGAAAGAAGTGGTGCCACGATCATAAAACCTGGACACTTGATGATTGGAAGAATGTGGTATGGTCAGATGAATCATCATTTACATTGTTTCCTACAAACGGCCGGGTTTATGTATGGAGAACCCCAAAAGAAGCCTATGATCCGGACTGCCAGTCCTACAGTCAAGCATGGGGGAGGTTCCGTTATGATTTGGGCGGCTATATCGTGATATTCAGCTGGTCCTCTCATACACATCACTGGCCGGATTACTGCGAATGAATATCTCGACATCCTCAATGATGAAGTTCTTACTATGACTAGCATATTGCTGCCAAACACTGCCATATTCCAAGATGATAATGCGCCCCCACACACAGCCAAAAAAAGTTCAGTTTTGGTTTGAGGAGCATCAGAATATCATCAAACATCTTCCCTGGCCAGACCTCAACATAATTGAACTGTTATGGGGAGTTTTAGAGCAGAGAGTGAGGAGCAGATTTCCATCTCCAACATCATTAAAGCAATTGGCGGATGTTTTGGTACAAGAATTGGACAACATTCCTTTGGAAACTATTCAGACAATCTACGAATCTATTCCGCAAATAATTGCAGCTGTTCTAAAAGCAAATGGTGGCCCAACACCTTATTAATAAATAAATATTGTGTATATCTCAGGTGTTAATATTATTTTGTCCATCCCCTGTATGTTCATTTTTCCACTAGTTATTTTTGTTTATTTTGTATACAGGTTATGTTGATATAATTGACGAAGTCGTAACTGTGCATGTCGTAATTGAAATAAATAATGGCACAGTTTACTTCAAATAACACGTTATGGGCGACAGAATTGTTTAATATTATGTTGGCCGTACAGAAGGGAGTACAGGAGCTTAAACATCACCTTAGGCCAGTAGTAGAAGAGAGCAATAAAGATATTGACAGAATAATAACAAGACTAGAAAACTGGGGGGTTGAAACGGAAAAGAATAGGTTGGGAAAGGTTTCAACATTAACTGCCCCAAGTAACGATATAAGTAAGGAATTTAGTACAGAGGGTAGAAATGCAGAAGTTATATGTGAAGAGGATCATCCTGGGGGTAAATTAAGACAGAATCAATTGCTGAAGCAAATTAATAATTTTGAAAAGAGTGTACCAATGGTCGGGAAGTCTGTACGTCGAGGAGAAATGTACGACAGGAAGGGAAACTTCAGGTTAGCAGGGTTCAAGCAAATGGTTATCGTGCATTAAAGCTGCGAGAGGGATCAGCTGTTTAGTTGCAATAGGCAAGAGTTGCTGAGAGCACAGTAAGAGGTTATATTGAGAGTAGGGGATATCCTTAAGTGAAACACAATGATGTGTTCAGGAAACATTTTGAAAGAAGAAAACAAATATTGAAATTGAGAGTCACAAAAGTAGTGAGGAAAAAGAAAAGGAATAAGAGGGTTAAGACTGTAGGGAAAAAGAAAAGGAAAAAGAGGGGTGGATTAAAGACAGTAGGTAAAAGGAAACAAGTGGTAAGAAAGAAGAGAAGGAAATTTAAACACAAAGAGAGAACAAAAATGAAAAGAAAGAAAAAAATAGTAAAGCAGAAAGACTGCAATTTAGATAAATAAGGTAGATACTTAATTTTTTAATATTTTTATTAAAAATTTTTTTTTTAACTTTGAGTAAACAATAAATTGTTAGTATGAATGTTTAATACTAGGATGAAGTATTAACAGCAGTACAGTACAAGCGTGTTTCTGTTTAAGAACATTGAATCATTGTATATATTATAATATGCAATAACTTGTATTTATTCAGTGCAACTTGAAACCGTAGGTGGAATATTGAAATTCTAGAATGGAAGATATACTTTGTGAAACATTTAAGAAAATTTAGTGTTAATGGAGGTTATGTGTGGTTATTTTCTATTTAGATGGCAGTGAAAAATTATACAGTATGTATGAATGTTATGAACACACTTTGTACCTTACTGTACTTTATTTCCAACTGTCTAATTCCATGTAACTGTTTAGAAGTCAAGCAACATTGATGCTACTGCCACCCGAGTTATACAGGGCGGTGGCTAGTAGGGTACTGAGTTACTGTACTTCGGTGCAGACTAAGGGCACCTGTAGTTGTTGCATTAGGGGTGAACAAATACTCTTATTCTCAGTTAGTTAACACACAAGACTTTTATTTGACTGAAAATAACACGGATATTTACACACACAAGACTGAGCCTCCCCACACGTCGTAGGCCTGAAGGGGGGGTTGGCGAAATGCTATGCGTAGGGAGGAAGGTTGCTTGAATGGAGACTTTTTACGTAACTGTGACTACGGCTTTTGGTGAGTTGTTTTTGTTGGTTGGTTTAGCTCGGTCAGCTCGGCGTCCCTTCTCGGAAGTCCTGGGTTGGTTTTGCCGGGACTTGTGGTGTGTCTGCGATCTCAGCTGGCAGTTCCTGTTGGAGACCTTAGCGCGTCTCCTCTCCTGCGTCGACGCCTGCCACGATCTAGCTCGAGGCCACCGAACAACTAACTTCCATCTCGGCTACGCTCGTGATTTAACTCGTTCGTCTACATATTTAAGCTACCTTTGTCGACAATTTCTCGGGAGAGAATTGGGGAGCTCCCCTGTGTAACTCGGGCATTTTTGTGCCCAATTTTGGGTCTTGTCAGTGGATTGTGTACTCCAACCAGGGTGGAGGAAGGGTGAGGGTGGTGTCGTGAGGATTCCTACTGTACTCATTTCTGATCTGTGGTCTGCACAATTCTGGTCGGGGGCAACCCCTGCTTCCTTCGTCGTGAGCCACCTTATCTGCCATTTCTCTTGCGTGGCTGAAGGTTCTCCTCCGAGCCATTCGCCTCGAGACATTCCCTGTGTCATTCGAGCCTCGGTTCATCCCGGGGGTGAATACCCGGGTTGAAAGTTTCGTGGTCAGCTGCCTGCCCTGGATATGTATTAATAAGATGGCAGGGTGTGGTAACGGCGCTATGCCTATTCTAGTATGCGGCATGCGTCAACATAAGTAATAATAATATTATGTTGACTGCAGTTTTCTTGAAGTTGGTTGCAACATAAAAATATTGCAGTAACACTCAAACTGTTAAAACTTTGGTCTTTAGGAGGGAGCCATGCTGGCTACATTATTTTGTAAGTATTTGATGGCAAGAGTAATGTATGCTTTTAATAACTCTATGGTATACATTTTAGTATAATTTGTATCTGGTGTATAAGTAATCTGGATGAGTTATTTATTTACTTTATTATTAGTAAAAACAAAATAAACTTTTGTGTGCAGTTTATTTGAAATTTGGTGATTTTGTTAAATCAAGTTTGGCATTGCCAGGTGTGAAAATTTTAGTTTATATTCAGAATGTCTTATAATGGAATTTTCAGTTCTGTGTGAGTGGAAAATAAGCTCAGAATACAGTATTGGTTCTTCAGAATAACATGGCTGATTGATGAAAATAATGTAAAGATAAGGCAATTGGTAAGTCCTTGGTAAAAACTTAAAACACAAAATTGTGTAGAAGCTCACTGCAGTCATGGACTAGTTGTGTTCATGCCTGTATGTGGTTTTTTTCTTTACAAATATTTACTGTATCTGATTTCTAGCATAACCATGACTGTTGTACCATACAATATTCATGAATAATAATGTAATATTGTTAAGAAAATTTAACTGTATTAGCAGTTAGTATGAGTTGCTTATTAATCTATGGAAACTGTTCTAATAGTATGATTTAAAGGAAAGTTTTTGGGTTAGTGAAGATTTTGTCAACTGAGATACACCTTTATAATAGTAAATGAAGGAAATGAAAGAAAAAGCAGTATGTAAACATTGGTGTAGAGAAAATAAGCCAAGAGAAGAATGTTTTGGTTTTAAATTGTTCATGTAACTAAATGGGATTTATTTATGCAGAGTACCGAACAGGAAGTGCTATATGCCGATTAATAAGTTTTGTTTTACATTTGAAAATTGTGTTAATGTAAAGAAACACATAATTACTGATATTTTGCATTCAGAGTTGACAGATGAAAGTTGAATAATGAATAAGGTTAATTAAGGATGCAGTACATGTTTAATGGTTGAGGTGTTGTATTATGTTCAGCCTTAAGTAAACATAAGTAGTAGTGAGATGTTGCTGCAGTTTATGGTGTCTTGGGATCAATGGCTGCCATTGGGGTATATTATTTTGGATTGGGATAGGTCTGAGGGCCTTTTTTTTTTATATAGTCAGCACTTTCCTAATGAAAGGCAGTCACAGTGACTTTTATTTTTTTTGTCAGCACTGGCCTAATGTAAGGCAGTCACAGTGGCTTTTATATAGTTTTTGACAGACCTGGCTCCCCTTTATAATTGTTGTGTGCTGATCCCAGTGAGGAACCAGAGTCAAGCTATCTCACTAGGAACCATATATGACATAGGTTATGAATACACCCTCAACCACGAATTAGGACAACATGTGACTAATAGAGAAAAGTGAAATGTATGATTTTTTTTAGCATCCCAGCATCTTGTTGCTCTTCTTTACTTCTTTAACAGTGAATATTTTTGTTATGAGTTTGATTACCACATTGTAAACGTAAATTATTGTCAAGGAGCAGAGGCACAGTGGTTTGAAGAGTAGCCATATACAAGATAGGTTTCACTTTGGGAAAGATTTCTTCAAAATCTATCCCAAACCGAGGGGAGTAATGTAATGACGCAGTATTATTAATTTCTGGGATACGTAGTTCATTTTCTTTCGCTTTGCCAGGCATCATAAAATTGTTATCGGGTGTGAAATTAAAGCCATGGGAGTTCGTTTATCAGGCATCAGTTTGCTGTTTCGAAAGTCGTAGTTTTCAGTAAGCGTCATCATTAGATTAGAAACTTTCCGACTGCGTCATCAGGTTTCTTTCTAGAAGCATGATTATCTTTAACTGATGGCGCAGTTCGTCTGGCTACGCAGTTTGGAATAGTGTGGGAAAGAGAGGCCGGCCCACACCATGCTTTTGTTTGCGGCGAGGAGGGGGGATAGGCACTCAGTGAAGTAATATACCGAGTGCCTATCACCCAGGAGACAGATAACTGACAACGGCCGAATAGTCGACAACAAGCAACGAGTGCTGAGGCCACATCGGGCGTGGCAATAGCCCCCACACCGGCAACTTAATCCTACTCATTATTTCTCCGCCAGTGTGTGAGGTCGCGAGTTACTCTGGCAATGCCAGCTTTCAAGAATAAATAATAAACAAACGACTGTGGCAGTGCTCTGTACTTGTCTGCTTATCTGTAAACCTGCTCGTACTCTGAATACTGGCAAATTAAATGTGAACTGCATCATCTTTATAATAAATAAAAGTAAAGAATAATAAATCTGAACTTGACTTTCATTATTCAATATTTAATTGGCGCCTTTTTTTATAGAGTTTCATGTTGCTACCACTGAGCTAACCGAGTTGTAACTTCCAGCAGACATACCCAGACGTGCCATGTTACAACCTGTTCAATATGTGCGACCCAATAAAAACAGAGAGAAGTCTGAGCTCCCACGAATAACACCATTCTGGGTAATCTAGGAAAAAATTTGATTCTGCATTAAATGTGTAAATGTAATTTCATGATATACTGTGCCCTCTGCTACCTTCAGTGCCTTTCTTCTGCAAAATTTTTTAGCATAATGGTTTTTTATTTTTCTTTGCATATGTTAACGATTTTGCTTTATTAATTGAGTCAGTAATGGGAGTGCGCTTTTGATTTAATTCCTATTTTATGAAGATAGTGTTATTTTAATAAAGTTCTCATTCTCGAATTTCCATATATAAAGTTAGTACCAAGTTAAAATTTGTTTCCCAGCTTAGCTTGGTATCAAGAAGTTACTTTCAGTCAGTTACCAATAGCATCACATGTGATTTACCAGACTAGCAGAATTCTTTCAGGACAATGTCCACTTTGGCCAATGTGGTCTATTACAATCTCAACACATGATTCCAGGTAGTTTTCTCTCAGATATAAGCACAATTTTTTCCCCTTTAATTTGTAATCTTAGCATTTTGTACAGTCTCGTACTGCCTGTGCTTTCTAGTGGCAATTACTGAAGTAATTTGTTGTTCAGTTCTATGCATTGCTATGCATACTTAATTTTTTTTTTCAAGGACTTTTGCCACTGCTTTTACGAAACTATGTAGGACACTCATCATCAAAAAAAGAGTGGCACCAACAAGGAATAAATCTACAGGGATAAAACATGGTGGGTAGGTTTAACAATATGAGACATGCAGAAGATTCACATTTCATGATCAACCTTGCATATGATGTCAGCAGGGGTGGGCCATATTGCTGCACCAGCCAGACTATGTAAGATAATCCAAGTGTGTATGCTTTCTATTCTGACTTTTGCNGGGTGGGCCATATTGCTGCACCAGCCAGACTATGTAAGATAATCCAAGTGTGTATGCTTTCTATTCTGACTTTTGCTGTTGTTTTGGTAGCATGCTTTCAAAGTGTAATATGCCTTGGAAACAAGTTCGACAGCACTTCAAACAACTATATACGTTACAGAGGGGTCGCATCAGAGGGCTACGGGATAGTCATTTTGCAGTACTGTGTGCCATACCATTAACGTGAATATTACCACAACACACTGTTGGCGTCAGAGGATAGATGAAGGTATGCACACATGACATGCAGGATCTGGGAAACTGCCACGACTGTGGACATTCAGCAAGCAGTGATGCCCATCCTGTAGAATCAGTCAAGTGCCNCAGGATCTGGGAAACTGCCACGACTGTGGACATTCAGCAAGCAGTGATGCCCATCCTGTAGAATCAGTCAAGTGCTAGTACCATTGGCAGATGACTGCACACTGCAGGACTACGTGCATGCTGACAGTTATGATGACTGCCCCTAACACCACATCAACATCACCACAGACTGCAATGGCGTCATGACAGACTGGCAT